>JAJPUD010019590.1:7345-26285 GCA_023553655.1 Myrmecobius fasciatus | reverse complement strand
TCTGGCCCTGGAGATTTTTTCTTAGGGAGTTGGTTAATAGCTTGTTCTATTTCTTTTTCTAATATGGGGCTATTTAAATAATTTATATCCTCTTCTGTTAACCTGGCAATCTATATTTTTGTAGATATTCCTCCATTTCATTTAGATTATGAAACTTACTGACATAAAGTTGGGCAAAGAAACTCCTAATTATTACTCTAATTTCCTCTTCATTGGAGGAAAGTTCTCCCTTATCATTCTTGAGACTAACAATTTGATTTTCCTCTTTCCTTTTTCTTATCAAATTAACTAAAGGCTTATCTATTTTGTTGGTTTTTTTGTAGAACCAACTCTTAATTTTATTTATTAACTCAATAGTTTTCTTATTTTCAGTTTTATTAATTTCTCCTTTTATTTTTAGAATTTCCAATTTGATATTTAATTGAGGGTTTTTAATTTGTTCTTTTTCTAGTTTTTTTTAATAATAAGTCCAATTCATTGATGTTTTCTTTCTCTATTTTATGCAAGTAAGCATCTAGAGATATAAAATTGCCCCTTATAACCGCTTTGGCCGTATCCCACAAATTTTGGTATGTTGTCTCATTATTGTCATTTTCTGGATGAAATTATTAATTGTGTCTATGATTTGCTCTTTCACCCATTCATTCTTCAGGATTAGATTATTTAATTTCCAATTAACTTTTGGTTTCTTTTCTCCTGGCCTTATATTGCATGTGATTTTTATTGCATCATGATCCAACAAACATGCATTTACTATTTCTGCCTTTTTGCATTTGATTTTGAGGTTTTTATGCTCTAACACATGGTCAATTTTTGTATAGGTTCCATGGACTGCTGAGAAAAAAGTAAACTCCCTACTGTCTCCATTCAACTTTCTCCATAGATCTATCATACCTAGTTTTTTTTTTTAACAATTGGTTTATCTCCCTAGTTTCTTTCTTGTTAATTTTGTGGTTTGATTTATCTAATTCTGAGAGAGCAAGGTTGAGATCCCCCACTAGTATAGTTTGGCTGTCTATTTCTTCTTGCATCTCTCTTAATTTCTCTCCTAGGAATTTGGATGCTATTGCACTTGGTGCATATATATTTAGTATTGATATTAGTACATTATCTACGGTACCCTTTAATAAAATATAGTTTCCTTCCTTATCTCTTTTGATTAGATCTATCTTGGCTTTTACTTGATCTGAGATAAGGATTGCTACCCCTGATTTTTTTTGTTCACCTGAAGCATAATAGGTCCTGCTCCAGCCTTTTACCTTCATCCTATATGTGTCACTATGTTTTAGATGTGTTTCTTGTAGATAACATATAGTGATTCTGGTTTTTAATCCAGTCTGCTATCTGCTTCTGCTTCAAGGGAGAGTTCATCCCATTCACATTCACAGTTAGAATAACTAATTATTTATTTCCTGCCATCTTATTTACCCAAGTTATGTTTTCTCCTTTCCTTTCCCCTTTCTCCCTTCCCTCCTCCTCAGTACTTTGCTTTTGATGACCCCCTCCCCCAAACAATCTACCACCCTTTAGATCCCCTCCCCCTGTTTTTACTCCTTTCCCCTGATTCTTTTATTCTCCCTTCTATTAGTTTGTCCCTTACTTTTCCTCCTTTCCCTCCCACTTCCCTCTAGGAACAGACAAGTTTCTATGTGAAATCAAATGTCTGATATACATTTTTAGAGCCCAACCTGATGAGAGTAAGATTTACACAATGCTCATCTCCCTCCCCTCTTTCTCCCAATTGTAATAGTTTTCTTTGCCTCTTCAGGTGATTTTACCTTGTTTTCCCTCCTTTCTTTTTTTTTTTTTACATCTTATTGTACCACTTTTTCCCTCTTTTCCCCAGTATGACAACCTTTTCCCCTCTAGTTCTCTTTTTCATATTATCAAAGTAATATCTAGTTAATTATACCCCCAAACTTTAAGTATCCCCCTAGTAAAAATAAAGTTCTCAAGAGTCCTTTCCTTTTTACCTTTTTATGCATCTTTTGAGTTCTGTGTTTGGATGTCGAATTTTTTGTTCAGATCCGGTCTTTTCATTAGAAATTGGTGAAATTCACCTATATCACTGAATGACCATCTCCTTCTCTGGAGGATAATGCTCATTCTAGCTGGATAAGTTATTCTTGGTTGTAATGCACTTTCCTTTGCCCTTTGGAATATCTGGTTCCAGGCCCTTTCGATCCTTCAATGTGGAGGCTGACAGATTGTGTGTGATTCTAATTATTGATCCTCGGTATTTGAATTGTTTCTTTCTAGCTGATAGCAGAATCTTTTCCTTGGTGCGATAGTCCTGAAATTTAGCCACGATATTCCTTGGGGTTTTAATTTTGGGGTCTCTTTCAGGAGGTGATCGGTGAATTCTTTCAATGGTGATTTTGCCTTTTGATTCTACAATCTCAGGGCAGTTTTCTTTCAGGATTTCCTGGAAGATAGTGTTTAGATTCTTTTTTTCATCGTGGCTTTCAAGAAGTCCAATAATCCTTAGATTGTCTCTCCTAGATCTATTTTCCAAGTCAGTTGTTTTTCCTAGGAGATATTTCATATTTTCTTCTAATTTTTCATTTTTTTGTTTTTGTTTGACTGATTCTTCAAGTCTTAGTGAGTCATTCACTTGCATTTGTTCAATTCTTATTTTAAAAGTGTTGTTTTCTTCAGTTACCTTTTTAAGCTCCTTTTTAAACTGGCCAATTTAATTTTTTTGTTCATCGCACTCTTTTTCCACTTCACTAGTTTTATTTTTCAATAAATTGGTGTCTTTTTCATATCTCTTTTGCAAGGCATCATATCCTTCTTGCACTGATTTCAGTTTATTTTCCCATTTATCCTCCAGCTGTCTTTTGAGGTTCTTTATGCAATCTTCCAGAAAGGCCTTTTGAAAAACTGACCAGTGATGGTCTTTAATACCTTCTTCTGGTATTTTGTCTAAAGGAACCTCAGGATCTGGGATCATGGCTTCTTTGTCTTGATAAAAGCTGTCTATGGTGAGACCTCTCTTTTGCTTCTTCCTATTTTTAGACAATGTGGATATCTCTTTAAGTTAGGGAAAAAAAAAACGTGGGCTGAAAGGCAGCTGAAGTTCTATGCCCTGGGACACTTTGGCAAATTAACTTAAGGTGCTGGGCCGGTGGGGGCTAGGACTAGGTCCAAATTACTCCTTAAACAAGGCAAGTCTGCCAGAACACCTGCCCCCAATCAGGGCAGAGTCTTCCGAGTGCCTCAGATAAACTCCAGGTGTTTGGAATTTGGAGTTTGGAGTTTGGAATTTCTGCCATGATGAGCTGAGCTGAGTCCCACCCTCACTTCTGGCCTACAATGTGTCCACAGTTTATCCCTCTGTCTGAGTTAGACAAACCTGATAGGAAGTTCTTCAGAAAAGTGTCCAAATATTTCTGAGTTCGTTGACTTGAAGATCGGTTCAGAGGCTTATTTTATTGTTGATTTGAGAGAAGATTGGAGGAGAGGCAGAGAGTCACCTTTTCACTCCACCATCTTGGCCGGTTTCTTCTCAGATACTATTTTTCTTGCACAAAGATGATGTGTGGAAATAAGTATACATATATTCGATTTGTCAAGTATTTTATCATAATTAACATGTAGTGGATATCCTGCCATCTAGGGGAAGGGTGGGGAGTAGGGGAGAAAAATTTGTAACAGAAAGCTTTGTAAGGGTTAATGTTGAAGAATTACCCATACATATGTTTTGCAAATAAAATGTATTAATACAAAAATTAAAAATAAATAAAAATAAAAAAGAATTCTTGGGGCTGCTATGTGGTACATTGGCTAGAGCACCAGCCCTGAAGTCAGGAGTACCTGAATTCAAATCTGATCTTAGACTCTTAACACTTCCTAGTTGTATGATTCTGGGCAAGTCCCTTAATCCCAATTGCCTCAAAAAAAAAAATACCGCCAGAATTCTTCACATGTGTCTGTGAATTTTTAACAATAGCTTTTTATTTTCAAAATATATACAAAAATGGTTTTCAACATTCACCCTTCTAAAACCTCATGCTCCAAATTTTTTCTCCCTCTCTTCCTACTAACCCCTCCCCTAGATATTAAGTAATCCAGTATATGTTTTTCCACATTTTTATATGTATTTCTACATTTATCATGCTGTGCAAGAAAAATCAGATCAAAAAGAGAAAAATGAGAAAGAAAACAAAAAGCAAGCAAATAAAAAACAAAAAGGTGAAAATACAGTGATGCACATTCAGTCCTCACAGTCATCTCTCTGGGTGCAGATGGCGCTCTCCACCACAAAACCATTGGAACTTGCCTCAATCATCTCATTGAAAAGAGCCACGTCCATCAGAATTGATCATCATATAGTCTTGTTGCAGTATATAATGATCTCCTGGTTCTGCTTATTTCACTCAGCATCAGTTCATGCATTCTCTCCAGGCCTTTCTGAAATCGTCCTGCTGGCCGTTTCTCACAGAGCAATAATATTCCATAACATTCATATACCATAGTTTACTCAGCCATTCTCCAGCTGATGGGCATCCCTTCAGCTTACAGTTTCTAGCCATTACAAAAAAGGGCTGCCACAAACATTCTTGCACATGTGGGGCACTTTCCTTCCTTTAAGATCTCTCTGGGATATAGGCCCAATAGAAACACTGCTGAGTGAAAGGGTATGTACAGTTTGCTAACTTTTTGAGCATAATTCCAAATTGCTCTCCAGAATGGCTGGATCCATTCACAGTTCCACCAACAATGTATTAGTGAATGAGTGAAAACAAAATCAGAAACAAACAAACAAAACAAAACAAACAAACAAACAAAAAACCCAATACATAAATTGAACACCATTCTAGATCTTAGCTTAAAAAAGGCCAAGGTCTCATCACATTGACACTAAACTCCAATGGCTGTAGAAGAAAAAGTGAGGCTTGTGACTTTGCACAGCCCTTTTTCACTTAAATACAATTCATTTGACTATCACAGCACCACCTTCCCAATGTCATGGTCCTTTGAGGACATAGAACAAACAACAATATGCCAGACGCTGCCCCAAGTGCTGCAGATGCAAACATAAAAATGAAGGCAGTTCCTGATCTCCATCTGAAAAACAAGACAATGGGGAGGGAGTGGTGGCCAGAAGCCTAGAGTTTCTTTTGGAGAGTTATTGACATGATGACTGGAGCCATGGGAGAATAACCACTAGAACCAGAAGTATTGACTTGATTATGAATCTAGAACTAGAAAGCAGGTGAGGATAAGGGAGTAAAACTATGCCATAAATTACAAATTATTGGTCTCAGAACTTTTTCAGGCACTCTTCTCAATAAAATATTCTGAAATTATTTCATCAATACAGTATAAATGCGTTTGTGAATATTACATGCATTGTTGTCATAATAATTATGCATATTATAAAACTTAGCTACAATACAAATTAAAAAGGATTAGATAAGTGTGAAATTATATTTGATTCCAGAGCAATAAGGCAATTGGTAAGAAGATGACCAGGAAAGCGAGTAAAGTCTGGTGGGAACAATTGTAGAAGAAGTGAGCCATATGAGGCACTCAGAAAGTGATAAAACTAGGGCACAAAATCAAGTCTCTATGCTTTCTAACTAACACCAATGGTTTTTTCATTATGCTAAAATGAATTTCCAAGGAGAGCACTTGTAAATTTTGTTGCTACATTAGGTTTATTTACAGCTTGTACATCTAATTTAAAGGGAAATTATGTGTGTCTAAGATACAAACAAATGTGTATTTGTATGTGTGTATGTATATAGGTGTGTTCAATGCACAAATATGTAAATGTATGTGTAATATACGTCTATCTAAATATGTATATGTATATGTATGCCTGTAAATACATGTGTCTGTAGTTATGACAAAAATGTGCAGAGATCACTAATTTAAAATTTATAACAGTATTTTTTTATTTATACTCTTTTTTTTTTTGCTTTTTTTTATTGAGGCAATTGGGGTTAAGTGACTTGCCCAGGGTCACACAGCTAGGGCATGTTAAGTGTTTGAGACCAGATTTGAACTCAGGTCCTCCTGACTTCAGGGCTGGTGCTCTATCCACTGTGTTATCCGTTCACAGTTCCACCAACAATGTATTAGTGTCCCAGTTTTCCCACATCCCCTCCAACATTCATCGTTATCTTTTCCTGTCATTTTAGCCAATCTGACAGGGGTATAGTGGTACCTCAGAGTTGTCTTAATTTGCATTTCTCTGATCAATAGTGATTTGGAGCAACTTTTCATATGACTAGAGATGGTTTTAATTTCATCATCTGAAAATTGTCTGTTCATATCCCTTGACCACTTATCTATTGAAGAGTGGCTTGAATTCTTATATATATGAGACAATTCTCTATATATTTTAGAAATGAGGCCTTTATCAGAACCATTGAATGTAAAGATGATTTCCCAATTTGATGCTTCCCTCCTAATCTTGTCTGCATTTGTTTTGTTTGTACAGAAACTTTTTAACTTAATATAATCAAAATTATCCATCTGGTGTTCAATTTGGAGTTCCAGGTCTTCTTTGGACATAAATTTATTTCATCTCCACAGGTCTGAGAGATAAACTATATTACGTTCCTCTAACTTGCTTACAAAGTCCCTCTTTATATCGAGATCATGAACCCATTTAGATCTTATCTTGGTATGTGGTGTTAGGTATGGGTCAAGTCCTAATTTCTTCCACACTAGTTTCCAATTGAATTGAATAAATTATGGTATATGAATGTTATGGAATATTATTGCTCTGTAAGAAATGACCAGCAGTTATTGTTCTGTAAGAAATGACCAGCAAGATGATTTCAGAGAGGCCTGGAGAGACTTACATGAACTGATGCTGAGTGAAATGAGCAGAACCAGGAGATCATTATACACGGCAACAGCAGTACTATATGATGATCAATTCTGATGGACGTGGCTCTCTTCAACAATGATATGTTTCAAACCACCTCCAATTGTTCACTGAAGAAAGCCATATACACCCAGAGAGAGGGATTCGAAATGTGGACCACAACATAACATTCTCATACTCCTTGATTGATGTTTGCTTACATTGTGTTTCCTTTATCTGATATATCGTTTGTGTAGATAAGATTTTTCTTGCACAACAATGATAAGTTTGGAAATATGTATGCATATATTCGATTTGCCAATATTTTAATATAATTATCATGTAGTGGATATCCTGCTATCTAGGGAAGGGGTGGGGAAGTTGGGGGGAAAAATTTGTAACGGAAAGCTATGTAAGGGTTATTGTTGAAGAATTACCCACACATATGTTATGCAAATAAAATAAATTAAAAAAAAAAAAAGAAATGACCAGCAGGATGATTTCAGAGAGACCTGGAGGGACTTGCATGAACTGATGCTGAGTGAAATGAGCAGAACCAGGAGATCATCATACACAGCAACAACAGTATTACATGATGATCAATTTTGTTGGACATGGCTCTCTGCAACAAAGAATTGTCTCAAATCAGTTCCAATTGTTCACTGAAGAAAACCATATACACCCAGAGAGAGGGAAATGAAATATGGACCACAACGTAACATTTTCATGATCTCTATTGACATTTGCTTGCATTGTGTTGCCTTTCTCTGATTCTTTTTTTTTTCTTATAGATAGGATTTTTCTTGCATAACTTCTCAAGCATTTCAACATTATTAACATGTAGTGGACTTCCTGCCATCTAGGGGAGGGGAATGGACTGGGGGTAAAATTTGTAATGGAAAGCTTTGTAAAGATCAATGTTGGAACTACCCATATACATGTTATACAAATAAAAAGCTTTAATAAAAAAAGTTTCTTTTTATATGCATATACACATATAAGTGAGAAAGACAAAAAAAAAAAAAAAGCTTAAGAGTATGTGAGCAACTCTATGCCATATAACTATGTTGGGTGTGCCCTGGTAGTGGTTGAGTTACAACCTCCTTCAGGGGCTTACAACTGTCTCCTTCACACACACACACACACACACACACACACACACACACACACATCCCACATCAGAAGAAATAAGTTCAAGCTTGAATAGTAGAGATGTTGGGAGACTAGAGAATGTGTATTGAAGACAAGCCCTGCTATTGGTTAAGGCTGGGTCTTCCAGTCAGGAACATGTGATTTTCATACTTTCCCTAACACAAAATGAACCTATAACTCTGGAGAAGTCATTTTGCCTCTTGAGTAGCTTAGTCATTCTTTAAGACAGTAGGACTCTTGTTTCTGTACATTGGTAGAGAGAGTTTCTTCACTAGGAGATCTCTATCTCTATCTCTATCTCTAATCACAATTCCGTAAGAACATCTAAATCTCACTTTCTTATATCTCCAAAGCAGCATATAATCATGATTCACGGAAAGGAGGAATGCTATCTAATATTAGCTAATTAATTTATGCAACCGCCATAGGAAGGACAAGCTAAAGAGCTTGAATCTGAAATTCTTCTTTATGCTCAACTTTCTCATTGCAATTTAACTCACCTGCTAATGTAAATAACTGACTCTGTACCTATGCACAAATCTCTTCACCTCTCAGTGCCCCAGACAGTATAAGTTGCTTCAAAAGCACTACTCTTCCAGGGTAGAAAGAATTCCTCACCTAGAGTTTCCACCAGAATACATTGGGGAAAAACAAATGACTAATTTGGGTGTTTCTAGTGAGAAGATCCTACAGGCTCCAATCAGCAGAGCCAGAAGTCATTTTAGGGGTCATTTAGTCTACTTGTTTTTTTTTTTTTTTTTCACAGCAGGAAACTAAGGTTCATAAAAAGAAAGTGGCTTTCAAAATTTACAAGGCTTCCTGTCAATATATGTCATCACCATTTTTTTATTAAAACTGTTTATTTTCAAAACAAATGAATAGATAATTTTCAAAATTCACCTTTGCAAAACCTTGTGTTTCAAATTGTTTCCTTCCCTTCCACTCACTGCATCCCCTAGATGACAAATAATCCATGCAATTTTTCTATACACGTTTCTACAATTATCATGCTGCACAAGAAAAATCAAATCAAAAAGGAAAAAATGCAAAAGAAATCAAAATGCAAAGAAATAACAATAAAAAGGATGTGATCCATACTCAGTACCTACAATCCTCTCTCTGGGTATCATCACCATTTTTATATTGAATGCCATAAAAAAAATCAAAATCAAAATATTAGCCTCAGTCTCAGAAGATCCAGTTTAATATGCAAATTTGGTGCTCACTTATTTAGGGCAAAACATTTGACCCTTTTTGAAGTACAAATGAGAATACTCAACTAAATAACCTGCATAGTTTTTTACTTCTTTAAGATGCTAGGACCATTTTTTTTCTCAAAGAATGTGAAGGGAGAATGAACATTTAGCAACAAGTGTTGACAGTCTTTCATTGCCATTATATTGTCCCCTGAAATTATAAACAAATTTAGATTTAAAAGCAAAACAAAAATTGAGAGCGTGAAACCTCCTTCACAAGCAAATATGTTAATGTGAAAATTCCATAGAAATAAACATAGTACATTTAAAGATCTATCTCAGGACATACCATATTTCAATCCATTCCAATAAATATGCATTTATGTGTCTATAAGTACCATGTACTGTGCTAGCAGCTGGGGATACAATTAATAAAAAGAAAGATTACTCCTGCCCTCAATGACATTACAATCTAAAAAAGGGGGAAACAACACATACAAGGAGACAGGAAAGTAAATAGGAGATAGGACACCAGGAGGCAGCTGGGAAAGGGGAATTTTGTTCCATGGAACTGAAACTATGAAGGGTAACAAATGCAAGGTGGGGGAATTTGCAAGTGTAATTTCTGTCCTTCATAAAGGAAGGCATTGGGAGAAATTTCACACTCTTTATTCAGTCCTTCAATCAGAAAAAAGAGGGAAATACTTGAGTTAACAGCCTGATATTGAGGTTAGCTATGATGAGCTTATTCTGGGAAGGGCATCTTGTTCCATGGAGTTGAAACCAAGGTGGGCAACAGATGCAAAGTTTACAAAGCAGATGCAAACTTCAGGTGAAGTTTGTGTAGGCTTTTGAATGCCACAGGGAAATGTGAGATACACATATGTATGTTTGTATATAATATTTATAATTTATTTATTATAATATAAAGTATATTAAGCAATATATTACATATAATTGATTAATATATAATATACTTACACGATATATTATTTTATTATATAATTAAAATAAAATATATTATGTAATTATAATACAGAATAAATATTCTATGATATAGTATAATATAGTATATAGCATATCAGTATATAGTATGTTATTTTGCCATATATTATATGATTGTAATATAGAATATAGTATAGTATAGCAATAATATAGTAATGTGGTAAAACATAATATATTACATAATACATGAATATTATATAGTGTGCTAGAGTTAAATAGAGAATATACTATATTATAGTATATGGTATAGTATAATAATTAAAATGTTATAATACAATATGGCATATAATATAATTATAATATATAATCACACTGTGACTTCTGGAACTAGCAACTGTTTTTTTTGGATGGCTTTATGGGGCTCCAATTTTTCTGTTCATCAATTTTCTCAGAGTTCTTTTCAGAGACAGATTGGATAGATGCCTACATAAAATCTTTACTATTATTAGCTCATTTTCAGTGATAAATGGCCTTCACTCTGAAAAGTTTATCACCATCTTGGTGATAGTTTCAAAATACATCAGATTTGTCTATTCATTTGTCCATTCATTGGTATTGCCCCACTAAGTTTTGGCAATCTCTACTTTCATATATTACAAGTCTGAAGGAGTCTTATGTGCTATGTAGTCTAAGCTATAGATGAGGCAACTATATCCCAGAAAAGTGAAATGACTTGGCCAACATTACACGTATTATACTTATGTTGACGTTCCCCATTAATCAATCAACATTTATTGAACACCTACTATGTGCTAGGCATTGTGCTCTGCACCACTAACAGCAAGCTGGAATGTGCTAGTCTATTTACTTAATGCTCTTTTCGCCCCCCAAAAATCTGAATTCCTGTGTGAGCTCGAGGATAGCTTCAAAAACAGGGTAATATCTTGTTAGCTTTGATGAAAAAAAAAGTCACAGAGCACAAGTTGTAGCACAGGATACTTGTGTGTCTGAGATTATATTCTAAGTCATCCATCAAATTTAACTAGTTAGTTGTTATCAATTAAAATTCTCCTCTTTATATACATATGAGAATTTATGAGAAAACACAGAAGAAGAAGAATGTGAAATGTGTGTAGGTGATCAGAAGTAAAAATGAGGACAACAGAAAGAATAAGAAGAATTTAACATTTTAAAGTTTACAGAACACTTAACCTATCTCATTCGAGCCCTGCCACCCTTGAGGAAGAAATATTATTGTTCCCATTTTACAGAAGAGAACTAAAGAAGAAATCCAGTTTGGCTGGAGGCAGAGTATGTGGAGGAGGAATACCATAAAATAGAACTGGAAAGTCAGGGTAGGATCATAATATAGAATGATTTGAATGCTAGGTTACAGAATTTAATATTATCTTTGCAACAGTCAGTATTAGAGGGGGAAAAATAATGAAAGGCAAATTGTTTACTTAGGAGGTAGTAAGAAAAAAAAAACACCTTCTTCCAGCTACCAATTATGCCCCAGGCTTTTTTAATGGCCAGGAAAAATACTCTAGATGCTGGTGTAAGATGTACCTTGGTGAACACTAACCTCTGAGTGCAATTATTTAGGAAAAATCAAATGAGGAGTCATGAGTGCTATAAAGAGAAAGAGAATTTAGTAATTCTGTATAAAATAAGAAATAATTTCTAGGGAAAATAGGAAGATTATCATTTTTTTCTCTCTATGCTAAGTCCTAAAGAGATAATTTTATGTAGGTTTCAGTCTAAGTGCCTTCGCCCAGACAGAGATACCAATTACAGGAAGTCATGACTAGCCAGCCTAATCAAATTTGGTTGATTAGCTGAATAGCAAATTGCTGAGCTCCCCAAATCACTACACAGGAAGGAAAAAAAGAAAGATTTTCGAGGGATCCTCAAACTCTAAACATGAGTAAAAATGAGTGGATTCTGAACAATAAAAAGCCACTGGATGATAACATTCATTTACCTAACACTTTAAGGTTTACAAAGCTTTTTGGTATTCATGATTGTTATTGTTCCTCATTTTATAAATGAAGAAGAGGTCCAAAGAAGATGTTGTGCATTTGAGCTTAGGAGTTAGAGTGACTAGAAATAAGCAATAATATATTGTTCGGAGGGATGTGAGAATGGAAGTGAAATGATGATCTTGGAGCCTATTGCCAAACTTTATGCAGGTACCAATAAGAGACTGACCTAAAGCAGAAGATAAAGAGAATGAAAAGCAATTTATTGGATTTGGGAAGGGAGAGAGAGGACATGGTCAAAGATAATGCTAAGGGCTAGCTTTAATTATTTAACTTTGGATAGCAGGAGTGGTTAGACACGGCACCCCAAAAATCCTAGTGCTGTTTATTAAGTTATCAAAACTTTAAATTGCACTAACTCTCCTGTTAGTTAGAAACTGCCGTGTAGTTTCTCCAATATTTCATATGCATTAGCTCATTTGTTATTTGTTACAACACTGCCAGATTAGTGCCATCATAATCTCCATTTTAAAAAAGGAAACAGGCTTAAAAACATGATATAGTGATTTCAACAAGGTGACACAGTCACTTTCCTAAATGTTTGAGAGAGGACCTTGAACCTGAACTTCCATATATATATATATACATATATATATATATATATATGCACACACACACACACACATATATATATATATATAAACATATGTGTATGTATATAACATAAATAGGTATATATATATATAAAGCACAAATATATATATATATATATATAAACATAAATATGTATCTATAACATAAATAGATAAGCCAAGCAGAGAAACAGATTTGGGAGTGAGGGTCAAGATTGGGTATTGATCTAGTTAATCACTAAGATCCCATTCTCATTTGCTCTCCTATGCCCTCTGAAAGCCCAGAGAATGGTCGTTAAGAATTAACAATAGCCCATCTTATTGCCTCTCACAAACACAATTCTTTTTTCCCTTACTGGCCTCAGATGTACTTTGATAAAAAACTTGATAAAACCACATTTGGACCAGACAGGACAAAACCTGGAACATTCTTTGTTTGCTTGTATTGGGACTTCAGATCTCCCTTAACTGTAGGACAAGTAAGAGAGTAACTCAGTACTGCTGCAGGATCCCAGATGTCTATTAATCTACACAATAAATTGTCCAGGTTAGTAGGATACAGTAGCAAGAACATTTTTAAAGGGCTCTCTTCAGTGTTAGGAACTGCAGACCACTTTTTATCCAACTTTTAAGAATTTTGAGGAGTCCTGGCTTTCTCTTAGTTAAAAGACAATTACATGAAAATGGATCTTGACAAATGCCAACAATCATTGTGGGATTCATTGTGATTGACCACAGTCTTCAAAGTTTTCACTGCATGCTGTCATATTCCTCACTGGGGACTTTTGCTAGAGTTACTGATCTCCATAGTATGTTTTATTAGATCCAGGTATAGCAAGAATAGATACATGTCTTACAAAGACCAAAAAAGTCTGACTCATGTTCATCCTGACTCCCTGTTTCACTTTGGGCAACTTCTTTGACTTATTTAGAATAGGAAGATATTAATGTTTACTTCCTACCTGGGGTGGATGGAATCTAATTAATTAAATGTTTGCAAAAAGGACTCCAAGGGTTTCTGACAGTGCTTAGGAAGATCCTAAAGCTGACATTACTTCTACAAGAGAGAAAGGAGCTTCTCCTGCATGACTTTGGTGAATAACAAATAAGAGAGAGGGTTTTCTCTGAGCTGATGGACTTATTTTATTTTCTATTCCTCTGGGTTTAGTGAAAGTGTTCTTCATTCTCTGTGGAGATTTCAATGTGAAAGGAACAGGAACATATGGAAACAGGAATAACATGCACAGGGCATGAAAGCTGAGCAAGCAACAAGCTGCAACATTGGAAGCTTGGTTTGCCATCTTGACTTTGCTTCAGACCTCAGGACCACTACTCGTGTGTGTGTGTGTGTGTGTGTGTGTGTGTGTGTGTGTGTGTGTGTCTAAACACAAGTATATTTACTCCATATTTTCTGGAGTAGGGTAGGGTGATACTCAAACACAGTGTAAATACCTATAACATTTGATGGCTGTGATTCCAATGCAGTGTATACTAAGGGGAATGGTGTATATAAAGAATGTGAAAAGATTGATTTTACACAAAGATGACATAAAAATTCATGAATTATCCCATATTTTTTTCTGTTATTTCTTATATTCTCTCTATTTTCATGCCCATGGCCACTATATTTAAATGTATACTTAATACCACCTAAAAGTTTTTTTAAATAAATTTCACCTTAATATTTTGATAGCCTTTTAATTGTTTTTCCTACCTTCACACTCTACTCTCCAGAATCTACTTTATATCCACTGACAGTCTAATTTTCATTAATGCGCAAGTCTGCTTATATCATTCTAATGCTCCAAAACCTTACATGGCTCTTCATTGACTACTTTGCAAAGTCCAGACTCCTTAGCCTGGATTCAAAGCCCTATAAAATCTGATTCCATCTTAATTTTCCAAATATAGCTCATGCTACAATTTTTTGTGCATATATTCTTCACTCGAGTTGGGCTATTCTCCTATTACCTCCTACCTTTGTGTATTCTGTTTCCTAGGCTTATGATATGTTTTGCTTAAATCTCTGACCATTGATTTCACATTGTAATTTAAATTCTCCTTCCTCCATGAAACTTTCCTAATTTTTTCAACTAAAAGCAATCTGTCAGTCCTCTGCTTCAGATTTATCTTATCAATTGTACTATTCTCTTTGGGGAGGGAAAATGATACAGTGGGAAGAACTCTAGCTCTGGATTAATAGGACCTGAGTTCAAATTTGCAATTGATGTTTATTCCCTATTTTGAACAAATCACAACCACCAATAGATTGTGGTATGGAAATTCTTGTTTTATCTACCTCATGCATACAAAAACAAAACCACATTTTCTCCAGGATTCAGTTTTCTCATTTGTAAAATGATGAATTGGGTTCACTCAACATATGGGATCTTACCTCTAAAACTCTTGATGTCATACATACATATATATATATATATGTGTGTGTGTGTGTGTGTGTGTGTGTATACATATATTTACATCA
This sequence comes from Myrmecobius fasciatus, assembly GCA_023553655.1. NCBI lineage: Eukaryota > Metazoa > Chordata > Mammalia > Dasyuromorphia > Myrmecobiidae > Myrmecobius > Myrmecobius fasciatus. Next base: position 11,073 of record JAJPUD010019590.1, on the reverse strand, counting down.
ATTGAACATTTTATCTACTGTACTGTCTAGATGCACCAACAAATAAGTATTCAACACTTAAAAGGACATAATACACACAAATATACACAGACATATATACATATGTGTGTATATAAATCTATCTTTATATATATGTATATAACATAGCTACTGTAATACTATACACATACACTATAGGATATGTACTATATATATTTGTACTATCTAGATGTGCCTATAAATAGTAAACATTTAAAAGGTCAGAACATACACAGACACAAAGACATAAATGTGATGCATATATATATATATATATTTATCTATATCTATCTTTTTATACATGTATATAACATAACTACTGTAATACATTACTATACATTCATTATATAATATGTACTATATATACCTACAGGTTTATATAATATATCATTTAGATAATTATCTAAAAAATACCGAGGGTACAGATCAAGGTTGTGAGATTCAGCCTGGGATAACAAGCATAGAAACAGTAGAAATGTGGGGCAGAGACAATTTCCCTTCTGGTTCCTACCTAAAGCAGAGCCAATATGTGGAATGGAGTAACTCATATGGGACTTCTTATAGTTTATTATATCATATTACCTGCAGGAAGTTTAAATTGTGTCTCTTACTTCTACTGTTAAGAGTAGAATAGAATTTGACTCCCAACCTTCTTTGAAGTTATGGGAAAGCTATCTTTCAAAAAATGGTTAGGAAATATACCTGTCATGTTATTCAGTTCTTTGCTGTTTACTTTGTTTCTGCTTTGATTGAACACCCTTTGCCTTCCATCCATTCGTTATCTTTTTTTTTCTTTTTCTTTTTTATTATTCATTGAAATTGTAGGGTAAGAGCTATGGTAGACCTTAGCAGATTTATGATTCTGGGTATAACTTTCAGAGAGCCTGGTATATGAAAGAACAAACAATATGGCAGTTCTTGTGGGGATTCAGTGACTAGAAGGGATATTTTTTCTTTCCAATGCCTAGGGCTGACTATTTTCTCTCTATTTCAATAAGTCCCCTTGACTGTTCATTTCAATGTATCTTTATTACCTCAAGGATCCAAAATTTCCTCTTAATTTTTGACACAAAGCTTTTTTATAACTTGACCCCTTCCTTGCTTTCAATTCATCTTACATTTTTACTCCCCTATATATTTTATAATTCAGTCACAATGGTCCACTTGCAGACTTTGAATAAAGCTCTCCCTTTATCTTTTCTCTGAATCTTTGCACTGGCTATCTCTTATGTCTGGAAGACTCTGGATCCTCACTTCTGTCTCTGGTTTACTTTAATACAGTATAAAATCCCACTTTCTGCAGGAAGTTCTCCACTCAGATTATCTTTCATCTACTCTGTGTATATTAAGTACCTGTGTATATTAAGTACTTTACTTACATGTTTTTATACATATATATATATATACTTTTAAATATTTGAAACTCCCCCATTATAACATAAATTCTCTGAAGCAACAAACTGTATTTTCTTTCTGTGTATCTCCACTAAAACATATGATACATAATAAGTACGTAGTGAATGTCTTTTGAGTGAGATGAAGCAGTAAAACCTAGTTAGGAGGCTATACGATTGTGGCCATCCACTTACCTATCTCAAGTGAAAGGGATCAACCATGATTTTCCTGCCATTGTTTCGAAAGAAATTAAAATTTCTGAATTCTTAAATCAGCAAGAATTTACTAATAAATGCCAGACAATGCCAAATGCTTGTAATACAAATTCAACCAATAAGAAAAGCAATCTCTGTCCTCAAGGAATTTAGATTCTTGTAGAAGAAAATACGATACAAAAGAGAACTGAAATACAAGGGGACAGGGAAAGGAGGTATCTATATGTCAGTATGTGAAATCTGGAACATGAAAGACAGACATCATGGGCCTTTTATTAAAAGGAAGTTTTAGTAAGAACTCACTAATGGATATTTTCATATGCAAGAGAATCTTATCCAATCTAATAAAAAGTGGCCTATTTTTTAACAAAGTTAATTGAAATACAGACTAAATTATATAAAATTTGTTAATTGTAGATTCTCCATTTCACTGATGATCCATGTAATGGGTAAAAGTATTTTTTCAACTTTTGATTTACTGTCAACATATGGGACATGGCCCTTTTATAGCAGTGTTAATAGGATTCCTGAGCATCACCCAAGAATTGCAAAAGGATTAGAAGTTAAATCTAATTGCAGCAGTGAAATATGAAAATATAAGAACATTTCTTTGATTTAACTTTGGCTTATTATGTACCTGAGCAGAATTTGTTTTTTTATTTTTTTTTATTTTTTTTATATAAAGCTTTTTATTTACAAAACATATGAGTGACCTTTCAACATTGACCTTTGCAAAAACTTTTTTTCCCAAGTTTTTCCCCTCCTTCCCCCCACCCTCCACCCCTAGATGACAGGTAATCTAATACATGCTAAATAGAATAAATTATATGACAAATACAATACATGTATGCATATCTATACAGTTATCTTACTGCACAAGAAACATCAGATCTAGAAAGAGAAGAAGGAAAAAACAACCTAAGAAGGAAAACAAAATGCATGGAAATATTCACAGAAAGCGTTAAAATGCTGTGTTGTGGTTCACACTCAGTTCCCACAGGCCTCTCTCTGGATGTATATGACTATCTTCATCGCAGAACAACTGGTTTGAATCATATCACTGTTGAAGAGAACCATGTCCATCAAAATTGATCATCGTATAGTCTTGTTGCTGTGTATAATGTTCTCCTGGTTCTGCTGATTTCACTCAGCATCAGTTCATGCAAGTCTCTCCAATCTTCTCTGAAATCCTCCTGTTGGTCATTTCTTACAGAACAATAATATTCCAAAACATTCATATACCATAATTTATTCAGCCATTCGCCAATTGATGTGCATCTTTTCAATTTCGAGTTTCTTGCCACTACAAAAACGGCTGCCACAAACATTTTTGCACATGTGGGTCCCTTTCCCTCCTTTAAAATCTCTTTGGGATATAGGCCCAGTAGAAACACTGCCGGGTCAAAGGGTATGCACAGTTTGATAACTTTTTGAGCATAGCTCCAAATTGCTGAGCAGAATTTGTTAAGAAATAAGAACTTTTTATTTCTCAAACGTAGAATGAACTGAGTCAAATTTATAAAAAAAAAAAAAAAATTAAGAGCCATGCCCCAACTGATAAGCAATCAAAAGTTATGATCTGTGCCCTAAGGACCAAAAATGCATGCAAATCCTTTGAGTTAATAACACCACTACTAAGCATGAATACCAATAAAATTTTTAAGAAGGAATATGACCTATGTGTAGAAAAATATTTATATCAGCTTCTACTCAGGGCAAATAAATGTAAATTGGAGGGGTGCCTATTAATTGGGGCACAATAAACATATATTTTTGTGATGGAATATTGTTGTTCTATGGAAAATGATGAGGAGGATGCTCTCAGAAAAAAATTGGAAAGTCTCCCAGGAACACAAAGTAAAATGTACTGTATACAAAGTAATAGTAATGTTCTGAAATGACCAGGTGTAAATGACTTTGCTATTCTCAGTAGTATAATCTCATCCATGATTATTCTAAAGGACTTCTCATGAAAAAATTTAATCCATATCCAGAGAAGGAACTGTCTGTCTGAATACAGATTGAAGCATTCTCTCTCTCTCTCTCTCTCTCTCTCTCTCTCTCTCTCTCTCTCTCTCTCTCTCTTCCTCTTTGTCTCTC
>JAJPUD010019589.1:11073-26287 GCA_023553655.1 Myrmecobius fasciatus | reverse complement strand
TGATCAAAGAAAAGGTCACTGTTGCTTAGGAGGAACTGGGAAAGTTGGTTGAGGGAGGCAGTATGGGAGTTAAATTTAAAATCATGGGCAAAAAGTCAGCCAATAGAAAAAATGGAAGGAGGGAAAAGGCAGGGAGCTATGTGAACAAAGACACAGAGGAGGAGAAGAGGTTAGTGGCATGATATCTGGTTCACCAGGAATGAAATATGATGGAATAAGGCCTGAAAGATGGTGATGGAGGGAAGGGAGAGGGTTCAACTTGGAGTTAGGAAATCCTGAGTTTGAATCCCAGCTCTGGCACTTATTAGGGATGTGGCTGAGCTGGAGTCAGCTATTGTTTCAGTTTCTGTGTGAGCATTTACATCTCAGTAAAAAATTAGGACTTGCTTATTAATTTGTTGATTGCCTAGACTTGAGAAAGTGATGGAGAGACTGTTAATAAGGCATGTTAAGCTTTAAAAGTGAGTACCTACGTGATACATAAAGTCAGCTGGGTCTGGAATCAGGAAGAGTCATGGTCCTGAGTTCAAATCCAGCCTCAGACACTGACTAGCTGTGTGACTGTGGGCAAGTCACTTCATCCTGTTTTCCTCAGTTTCCTCATCTGTAAAATGAGCTGGAGGAAGAAATGCCATACCACTCCAGTATTTCAGCCAAGAAAATAATAAATGGAGTCATGAAGAATCAGGACTGAAGTGACTAAACCACTACCACCACCACCACCACAACTTAAAGACATCTTGTTTTCTGAGAGCCTGTTGTTACACAATTAGCAATATGGCCCTGGATGTGACTCTGAGCAATTCGCTTATAGACGCTGTTGCCTTCTCTGCAAAATTGGAATATAATTGCACCTACTTTACAGGGTTCAAGTAAGGATCAAATGAGATCATTTATATAAAACAAATCTAAATAATATGGCAATGGGTGCTTTTATTACTAGTTCAGATTGTGGAGGGCCTGGAATGCCAGGATAAGTAGTTTTTTCTCCTTAGGAAATTGGGGACCACTGAAGGCTTTGGAGCAAAGATGTAATCTCACTACATCTATGCATAAAGAAGGCAAGTCTGATAGTAAATGAAGAATGGTTGGGAGGGAGACCTGTTAGATGACTGTGACTGTCCAGACAAGTAATAATGAAAGTCTGTAGTGGGCTTTGGGAAGATGGAAAAGGAAAGGAAGAGGGGAAAGGGAAAGATGGCACCAAAGTTTAAAATGCGTGCCACAGACAGAAATGGTGAAAGCCCAAGTACAAGCAGCTTTTGGGGAAAGAGCAGGAACTTGATTTTAGTTGACTTGGAAGTGCTGAGAGAATATCAAAATGGAAACATTCCATAAAGACTTGGAGAAATGAGAGCCTGGAGCTTATGAGAGAGGTCAAAGCAGGAAATAGACAGACATTAGCTATCTATCTATCTATCTATAATACATTTATACACACACACATATATATATAATTTTAATATATAATTATATGTAACATATAATTATATATAAGTTATGCATTATATATAATTTACATACACATACACACACATACACACACATATATATATATATATATATAAATATAATTTTTTTTATTTGGCAGACAGAAGAGACCATGAACAGCCAGGGGAAGGGGATAGAGAGAACAGAGAAAAGCTTCATGTAGAACGTGGCACCTGATCTGAGTCTTGAAGGAGGCTCGGAATTCCAAAAGGTGGAGGGAGGAGGAAGCGTGTTCTAAGCATGAAGGACAGCTTGCCCAAAAGCATAGAGGCAGGAGATGGAACATCATGTACAGGGAATGGCATGGAGATCAGTTTGGATAAAACATAGAGTGTGTGAGGGAGAATAATATGAGAAGTCTGGACAGTCAGAGTGGAGTCCTATCATGAAGGGCTTTAAATGGCAAACACAGGGATTTTTGTTTTATTCCAGAAGTAACAGTCACTGAAGCTTTTCCATCAAGAGGGTTCCACGGTCAGTCCTGTGCTTTGAGAATATCAACACAGCAGCTGTGTGGAGATATAGAGGAGAGAGGAGAATCTCGATTCAGGAAGACCAATTGAGAAGCTATTGAAGTAGTCCAGGTGAGATGATATAAGCATCTGCCTTGTGCTGGTGGCCTATGAGTGAAGAGGCGATGGATGCAAGGAATGATCTGAAAGAAGAAAGCCATCTACACCCAGGGAGAGGCCTGTGGGATCTAAGTGTGGACCACAACATAGCATTTTCATACTTTCTGTTGATGTTTGCTTGCATTTTGTTTTCCTTCTCGGGTTTTTTTCCCTTTTTGATCTGATTATTCTTGTGCAGTAAGATAACTGTATAAACATGTATATACATATTGGACTCATATATTTTAACATATTTAACATATATTATACCACCTGCCATCTAGGGGAGATGGTAGGGGGAAAGAGGGAAAAATTTGGAACAGAAAGTTTTGCAAGAGTCAATGTCGAAAAATTACCCATGCATATGTTTTGCAAATAAAAAGGTTTAATAATTTTTTAAAAAGAAGGGATATCTGATCCAAGAGAAAACACCAAAGGTCATATCCTCAAATTTTCAATTTGCAATAACTGTGAGGGCTCTGAGATCCTACATGATTTGCTGTGGAATGGGTCTTCAAACGCAAAGTATCAGTTCTAAGAATTACATTAAATATGTTCACATTGAGGAAAATATTTTCTAGTTGTAGGTAAATAATGTGTATCATGCTAAGGAATCAGAAAAGTAAGTGATTAATTTTAAAACTCTGAATGTGGTAAGATTCCTGTTCATTGTAATAATGATCTATTAATGAAATAAAAAATCCATTTGGATCAGGTGAAGATACTGCCTTAGAATGCAAACTATTGGCTCTTGGTAGCCATTTCAAACATTGAATGTTGGGGCTTCCTGAAAGGATCTATGTTGCTGCGTCCTGAAGCTTAGAATACAACTTTTCCTAACTATGCAATCAGTATTGTTTCTGAAGGTCCAGATTTTGAATTAAAAGCTGAACAAAATCCCCTATTAGGGGATGGCTCATGAAACATAAGGAGGACAAACTTGAAGAAAATTTTAATTCAGGATTTAAGTTGGATGCAAATGTAGAATCTTCAAGGCCAGAGAAGATTCATGGAATCTGGGAATGGAAGTTCTCAGAACTAGGATCATTTAAATACTTGTAGAGGTCAGACCTCTGGGAGATGACATGCAGTAAAAATGAAAGAGCTGGAAGTGCCCAGAGAAGACAGAACTGCGGAGCGAAGAGAGGGCTTAGTGCAGAGAGATTTAGATTTTGTAGTTTCCTGAAAAACAGTACAGGCTAAAGGTGAGAGGGTTCAGGGAATAGGAACCAACTGCTAGGGCAGGTGCCTCAGTTTGGAAAATCTCACAACTCAGAGGATTTTTTTTTAATATGCATATTGTGTGATTCCAGATGTTGGCTCCTTTTTTACTCATTTAAAAATGAAAGCTGATTTTTCAATCTTATTGGGCATGGACAATGGATAAAAACAAAACAGAATCAAAAGAAAATGAAATTTTAAAAGCCCTTCTACCTTAAACCAGACTTTTCAAAGTCAGATGATTATCAATTTTTTAGCTAGACAAAGCCCCCAACACCCAACTACAATCCCTGCACAGCCAAACAATGGAAGTTCCAAGTATTTCTTTTTTATTAAGGATTATTGCTTCTCTTCCTATTGTTAAAAATGTCTATCAAGAATTTTTTGACAAGAAAACATTGTGTGAACTACAAAAAGCTAATAAGAAAGGTCTTCTATTTCAAAATAATCACATTGGTAATACCCATGTAAGGTGTAATCATAATCAAATATATGGAAAATAACAATAATACTTTGATCTAATTTAGCATAATATGGTTTTACAACACAAAATGTCATGTCTTGGATGGTCCCTAGAATGTCATTTTTCAGAGAAACTAGAAGTGGGAGAGTAGGAGGCCTTCAGGAGCAGAGAATGGAAATAGTCAGAAACAAGAGGGTGTTAGCATGTAGCATCTTATAGCCATGGTGAAGGGAAGGAAGGAGAAAGGAGAATATTCAGAAGAAAGAATATCAGAGCAGAGAGTACCCTGAGACACTTAAGGGCAAATCTTGGAATGTCCTGAAAATCATATTTTATTACTAGGTGATCTCTGAGAACAAAAATGATTTACTCTAAATGTACCTTAAAAGGAAAATTATCATAAATTCAAAAGATATATATATATATATAAACATATATATATATATATATATATCCTTATTTTGTTCAAATGTTGACCTTTTACAAGTCATTTAAAAATGAGAACAAGGCAAATTGTTCTTGAGATCAAACATAAGTCTGAATTTCATTTTGAGGCTGCTTTGGTAGTGCAAAAATAAACATTCTCAACTACAGAGCCTCAAAATTATGATGAAAATACTCCCTATTTTATAGCCACCAAAAAACTTTGTAAACTCCACAAATCCAAATATCTGAACAGGAAAAACTAGTGCAATCCTGTCCAATTGATTCATCGACAACAATAGCTATTGGTAGTAGTATTAATGATACCGAATAATTGTTCCATTAAAACATGATATTATGTTACACGGACTTAGAAAAAGAGAAACGTACTGTTTGAACATCAGTCTATATGGGTAAGAGATAAGTATGTCATTCAAATAAAACAGTAAAATTAAAAAAACAAAAACAACAGAAACAGATAACGGGAGGCTATTCCTTCAGATATGAGAACCTCCTCTCTGTAATGGTCCTTATAAACCTGTATGTCTGGGATTCTAGGCATCCTGAAAGTGGGCAAATTGGTGGTAGAATACAGTACAAAAGTTAGACCCAACATTGAATGGAACAATTAAGAATGAATTGTGTAAACATAATTATTAAATATGTCTTTGAATTGGAACCTAACACATCTAAACTTGATAGAAATATATAATACTGAATAGATTGTGACTATAATCCTGAACTAGAAAATCCTGGAATCCTGAGTTGGATGAGTCAGAAAGGAAGTTTTTCTTTTGTACATCATATCTTGATTCTAATAGAATGCCTACTGGAATAAGGGAAATCTGAGAGAATCAAACAAAGAAACCAAAAAGAAAACAAGAAACAGTAGGTATAGAATGGGAGATGTAATGGGATTGGAAAGCAGACCCTTTGATATCTGGGATGAGCCATGGAAAAAACAAGGAAAGATTGAAAAGAGCCTCTAGAATAGGGATGGGGAACATCAGCCTGCAGATCTGCAAAATCTTTTGCATAATCAACCTCAGGTGATTACAAACTGAAAGCTGGATACAACTGGATACAACAACCTCCCACTGCTTGAAATTTTAAGTTTAATTTGATAATTAGGTATGGTTGATCAATGATGTTATAAGTATCCAAATGGTTCTAGGCAGAAAAAGGTTCACTAACTTTGCACTAGAAGAAAGAATAGGAATATCCAGAAGATAAAGAAAAGGTCAAGACTGGAGTGCCCTCTAATTTTCCTTATGCCATAGATTTAAGAACTCTGAGAATCCAAAATGATCTGCTCTGGAATTGGCTTTCAAATGTTAAATGTCCTAATACCAAAGATTTACTTTAAATATATTCTTAGTGGGAAAAAATGTTTTCCAGTTTAATGTAGATACCCTAAGTGATAACTGGAAAATTCTCTGAGAATGTGAATAACAATCTGTTTGGAGAGGGGCCTTAAGATTGAAAATATCATTAATGGAAAGGATTTATTTTCATCTATATTTTAAGTGAGCCAAAATATTACCTAGTTCTAGAAATTTTCTAAAACAGGAAGATTTTGCTTAGAATTTCAATCCTTTCCTTTCCTTTAATTAATATTCCATAGTAGAATTGCTTTCAAAGAAATCACACTTTCACAATTACGCTGCTAAAAGAGTGTCGTTAAAGTCATTAAAGTGTCTATTTTTGGCAACCTCCCCAAAACAAGCTTCCAAACTGAAAATATGTGAACAGCAAAATAAATGAAATTCCCTCTAGGGCTTCCCATAGTCAAAACTGCTGTTGATGGTATTTTGAAGGAAAATGAATGCAAAATATGTTTGGGCAATCAAATGAAGGCATAACATTCTAAGGATTAAGAAGAGAAATAGTTTAGTTTTGGAAAATTGCAAATAAGTAAAATGCATATGTATTGTAATGATTATCTGATAAAAACTAAAAAGGAATATCATATAGACTGTGGGAGAGTATGGCCTTAGAATCCAAAATATCAGCTCTTTGTAGAAGATGATACTCATTGGTAAAAACCCTTATATTGAGAAAGATTGAAAGTAACAGCAAAATCAGATGACAAGGGAAGAGGTGGATAAATATTGTAATGGAATCAATGAACCTGACTTGGACAGGCTTTGAGAGAAAAAGAGAAAGGTGAAGACAGAAGAGAGAGCCTGGAATGCTATGGCCATTAAGAGTTGGACATGATTGAATGATGGAAAAACAATTAATATTCTTAATAGGTCAAAATACTGGGCGCTTCTAATTAATTTTTGAAAATAAGGTAAAATTTTATATGAGGATATTCATTCCTTTCAGTGTAAATTATCTTATGAATCCTTGATGTATAAAAGAAAAGAAACATATACAAACCTCTTACATATCTCGAAATAAACTGTCAAAAGTTTTTGGTGAGATTACTGTGTATTTTTTGGCTACCCCTAAAAAAGGAAAAAAATCCCTAAATTCCACAAAATCTGAACAATAGAACAATTGTGGATGGATATGTTCCTTGCTTTAATGAAGACTGTTCTTTCCATGATTTTTAAGAAAAATAGATCTTCAGGAATTCTGGACCAAAACCCAAATTATTCTATTAGAGAAAGTTTTAGGAAGATTTCTATTTGGAAGTCATTATGATGATAAACTAACACACATTGTAATGATAATCCAATGAATAAAATAAAAAAAAATATGAACTTAATACAAGTTGCAATAATATGGATTTAGAACCAAAGTTCTTTTTGGCTTCTATGTGCCCTAGTACAATAAAGGTTTAAGCATATTCAATTCAAACTTCATTTTGAAAAGGCATTGGTGTTGATAAAAATAAAGCAATTTGACATCCTTACCACAGAGTCACAAGAGTATGGTAAAAATATTCTCTATTTTATAACCATTCAAAAAGAGCCACAAACCCTAAATATCTGTACAGGAAAATCCAGTGGAATCCCTCAGCAACTCTTTTTTAAAATAATAGCTTTTAATTTTCAAAATACATGCAAAGATAGTTTTTAACATTCACCCTTGCAAAACTTTATGGTCCAAATTTTTCTCCTTCCCTTCCCACCACCCCCTTCCCTTAGTCAGCAATTAATCCAAAATAAGTTAAACATGTGCAATTCTTCTAAACATATTTCCACTCTCTGCAATTCTTGCATTGATAAAAAGCAATAATACCAAATATTCAGTAGCTTGGTCCATTAGTTCGTGGTGTTTACAATATGAATTTAGAAAAGGATAACACTACTGTGTGGAAATTGGGTAATCTTCAAGTGGGTTGTTCAATTAAAACAAGAAAAGCAACTTAAACTAAAAAATCCAAACAGATTTTAGGAGTGTCCTCCTTTAATAATCTCTTTTCTGGGAAGGTCCTTCAAAAACTGAATGTCTAGATTCCAGGTATCCTAAAAGTAGGCAAGTCGGAAGGAAGCTAGAGCTTAGGACACAATATTTCCCCACATTTATATAAGTCCTATATTTGAATTGCCAATTAGGAGTGGATTACAAAGACAAAATTCTTGAACAAGTCTTTGACTTGGAACCTAGAATATGTAAGCTTGTTAGAAATATACAATCCTGAATTGATCATGACTATAATCCTGAACTAGTGAATCCTGGAATCCTGAGTTGGAAGAGTCAGAAAGGCAATTTGAATCATGTTTTGATTCAAATAAAATGCCTAGAGAAAGTCAAAACCTAGTCCTGAGAGAATGGGAGACATTCAGAAGCTGAAGAGGAAATTGCTCTGAAGAAATGGTATTGGAGAAGAGAAATCTTCAGGTCTGGGAAAGGCCATGGAGAAGAGAGAGATGGAGGAGAGCCTCTAGAAAGGTCAAGACTAGAGTGTCCTCCAATTTTCCATGTGCCATAGCTGTAAGGACTTCGAGAATCTAAAATTATTTCTCTGGAACTGGCCTAATGCTAAATGTCCTAATAACAAAGACTTACCTGAAATAAGTGTATCAACTTGCAGTTAAATAATGTACAACATGATGAGGACTTAAAAGAGAAATTAGTTTGTTTCAAAACTTTGTATGTGGTAAGATTCATGTTTATTGTATTAATTCTCCAATACAAAATGGAAAACGAAAATCCAGCCCTACAATCCAAAATCTCAGCCCCTTGGAATACTGTCATTCGAGGTGTCCTAGGACCTTCCAAGGATCTTTGTTTCTGTGATCCTGGATGTCCGAACCCAGAATTTCCTAACTGGGGAATAAGTCCTGCCTCTGAAGGTCCAGATTTCAAGTGAAAACCTTAGAGAAAATCTGAGATCTGGGATGGCTTATGGCACATAAAATGTATGTGCTTAAAAATTGGAATTAAGGCTCATCAGATGGTTGAGATCATAGAATCTGCTAGGCCAGAGTAGTAGGGGCCTAGAGAAGAGAAGGGGAAATGTTTGGCATCTAAAAATGGACTTTTTCAGCAAAAGGAGGATTTCTACACACACAGCATCAGATCTGGGAGTTGCCATGGAAACAAAAATGAAAGAGCTTGAAGTGTCCATAGAAGAGCGGACCCCAAAGCAAAAAGAGGACTTAGGGGAACAAAAGCCAGATCTTGCAGTGTCTTGGAAAACAGTCTATGCCAGAGGTGGGGGTCTTCAGGGAAGAGCAATCTTCTGCTGGGGAAGGAGCCTCTAAGTGGAAAATCTCACAACTCAAGGATTCCTTTTCATATATATGTATACTGTGTAAGCCCAAATATTGGCCATTTTGTACTCCTTTAAAAACTAAGGAGATAGATTTATCACAGGAGATTATTTATTTCTTCCAACCTGTACTGAACAAAAATGCAGGTTTATGTATTTCTTAAGTACAGATTTTTTTTAATTAATAAGAATGTCTAGAGAATATTCTGGGAAGATGGCAGAATAAATCAGTAAATTTCAGACTCTCCAGATTTCCCCCACAAACAGAACAAATTTGTGCCTTGGGAAGAACATAGACTGGTGAAAAATCAAGAAGATTTGGGGCTGAACAGAGGTCCTCCTGGGACAACCTTAGAAGATCTGAAGAAAGATCCCAGACCAGGGATTAACCCTTGTGAAGTGAAAACACCTCTAGGCTAGCCCCACAGAAATAGCAAGTGGGGACCCCACAATGTGTACCATGTATTTAAGATCAACATCAGTAATAGGGTAGCTCAAAAGAAAGAGTTATACAAATAATGTGCAGAGAAATAATAGACTCAGAGGCATTAGAAGAGGGAGTAGGGCTTGTGGTTCTGAAAACTTACTCACATATGGAATGGGTTAAATAGGCAATAATACATATGTCATGAAGGGTTTAGCACCCTCCCAAATATATAAGGAAATAAATGATGAGGGATTGACAGAGGGGGAAGCAAAGGGTGGGGGAAGAAAATAAGGAAGGATCCATTGGTGAGAAGAAGTTAATAGTAGCAAGGCAAATTAAGAAGCAAAATTAAAGTGGAAGAGTTAGCAGAGTTAGGAGAGAAGAGATATATACAAACACTACAACAAGAATCAGGAGTCTAATTTATTAGGAATAAAAGTATATCTAGTAATCATTCATCTGAGACAAAGTCAAACTTAAAGATTCAATCAAGAAAGAAATCAACATTATACATTCGCCATACTAATATTGTTTTAGATGCCTGTTTACATATAGATAAATGCATGTTTATATATATACATATATAGAGAGAGAGTGTGTGTGGATATATGTATATATGTATGCATATATCTATGTATAGATATATGTATATGTGTTTTGGGTCTGTGGATGGGTGTGAATGTGGAGGGGCAAGTGTGTGTGTATATTTCTTTATCTATTAAATATATCTGTGCTTAACGATAGCCTGCTTATGGATGTGGGGGGAAAGAAAAAGAAAAAGAAAGAATGAAATAAAAAAGTGATCAGCATAGAACAAAAGAACTACCTACAAGGAAGCAAAGAAAAGATGGACACTCATGAATATAACTTCTTCTATTATTATATATCCTTTCTTAAACTGGAAATTTATTGATATATATTTTGAATCCTCCCTGATATTCTGCTGGGCACATGACAATGTTTTGTTTTTGTTTTGTTTTGTTTTGCTTTATTTTCCTTTTCTCTCTCTCTTTTTTCTATTCTGTTTTTCTTTTCAAATAAAAAGAATGACTATTGGGAAATTTTTTAAGGAATAAGATTTCATGAAATGTAAGGAGTTTATAAGGGAGACAAATTCCACTTCACAGTCCTGAAATTAGTTCATTGTAATCCTAATCAAATAAATAAAAAATAAAAATGATACCTTAACCCAATTTAGCATAATATAGCTTTAGAATTCAACATGTCATGTTTTGGATAGTCCCTAGAACACTAAAGTAGGTGGCTTCATGTGGGACATTGGAAGTTGTTGATAACATGGAAATAGAATGTCTGAGCTAAGAGATCAAGCCTATGTCTGAATCAGCTTATAGCGAGTAAAAAGCAAAGCCAGAATATATGATCGTGGAAACCAAATAGAATCTAGAACAACTGACGTGATGGATGTTTCTAATCCAGAATCTAGGGCTATTGTAAGTCAGTACTGAGAGAAACTAGTACAGAGAAAGCAGGAGATGTGGGGCCAGGGTAGAGTACTGATCCTGGTCACTGTGTGACATAAGTCACTTTACCCTGGAAGCCTCAAAAACAAAAAACAAAAAAAGAGTGAAATGTACTGAGACTGAGAATGCAATTTATCAATAAACTGACATTTTACTACACAGAAAGTCAAATGTGATAATAACCATGGAAAAGAGAAGAGAAGAAGTTGAAGAGCTTGGAAGAAGCTATATCAGAGCAAGGGCAGCATAAAAATCAGTTCTGGAATGTCCAAAAATTTAAGAGGGAGAGAAGTGAGAGTAATTGGAAGAAGCTAGGACAGAGGGAGAAAAGTTCTTAAAGCATCAAAGGTCAGTACTGAAGTATCTCAAACATTTCCACATCCCAGACTTCAAAGGATACCAAAAATAACATTCATATGGTAGAGAAGTGGCCTTAGAATGGAAAATGTCAAGTCATTCCAGGAATTAGAAGACTGTATACTCTTGCTTGTTGAAAAGAACCAAACCCATCACTGCCAGTCCTCATATAATATTGCTGTTGCTGTGTACAGTGTTCTCCTGGTTCTGCTCACTTCACTCAGCATCAGTTCATGGAAGTGTTTCCAGGTTTTTCTGAAATCAGCCTGCTCATCATTTCTTATAGAACAATTTATATACCATAACTTATTCAGTCATTCACCAACTAATAGATATCCACTCCATTTCGAGTTCCTTGAAACTACAAAAAAAGCTGCTACAAACATTTCTGCACATGTAGGTTCTTTCCTGTATTTTCAATCTCTTTGGAATACAGATCAAGTAGAGACATTGCTGGTCAAAGAGTATGCACAGTTTTTTAGCCCTTTGGGCACAGTTCCAAATTGCTCTCCAGAAGGGTTTCTCCCTCATTCCTTTTCTTTTTTCTTTTCTTTTTTTTGCTGAGGCAATTGGGGTTAAGTGACTTGCCCAGGGTCACACAGCTAAGTGTCTGAGACCAGATTTGAACTTAGGTTCTCCTGACTTCAGGGCTGGTGCTCTAACCACTGCGCCACCTAGCTGCCCTTCCTCCCCATTCCTTTTTTCTCCTCATGAGTCCCAACTCCACCAACAATGCATTAGTGGAACATTTCTTGAATTCAAGGAATGCCTAGTGGGTTTCATTGCTATCTAAGCACAAGAAACAAAGAAACTCAAAAGCCAATTACAACATGGGAGATGTAAGGCTGAAGCACGGAAATTCTCTGAAGTGGGAATGCAGAAGAGACACTGTCACTTCTGGGAGACCCCACAGAGAAGAGAAGGATAGATAGAGGGGAGCTTCTAGAAGACCAAAATGTCAAAAGAGGAGTGGCCTCCATTCTTCCACATGCATTCTGAGGCATCTGTGAATGTACAATGATTCTGCTATGGAAGGAGCCTTCAATTGATAACTTTCCAAATATTCTAGGCTGTCTTTCAATATATCCTGGGTTGAAAAAAATAACTTCCAGGTACAGATACATAATGTATAGCTAAAGGACTTAAAATGGACACTGGTTAGATTGAAAACTTTGTATGTGATGACATTCATATGCATTGTAATAATGATGCAACAAAAAAAGAAAAGAAAGCTTCTTAGGATCCGGCCTTAACAGCCAAAATGTCAGCCTCTGGACTCTTGGGGCATCCTGGGACCTTTCAGGGATCTCTGATGCTGGAGGTTGGGCAGCTGAGAATACAGAATTTCTTAGTGAGGGGGGATGAATCTGCCTCTGAAGGTGCCGCTTGGCCATCCAAAGCTTAGAGTCTGAGGAGATTGGGGATGGCTCTTGGAAGAGAGATTATACAGGCTTGAAGCCCCTTTGGAAAGAAGAATCAGCAGCTGGATGAGATGATGGAATCTGCTGGAGCAAAACTGTGACAGCCCAGAGAAGCAAGGAAAGCAGGAGCTGGGCGGGGTCTGGGAATGGACACTTTCAGACACCAGAGAATCAAAATTGTGAGCTCAAATTGCTCACAGAGTCAAGTCTGGCAGTTGTCATGGAGACAAACAAGATCGCTGCAGGGTCCATAGAAGAAGAAACCTCAGAGCAAAGAGACATTACAGTTTCCTCAAAAAAAGTATGAGGTTTATTAATTAGTTCAATTGTTTTCTTGGTTTCAATTTTATTGATCTCTTCTTTAAGTTTCAGAATTTCTAGTTGGTATTTAATTGGGTGATTTAATTTGTTCCTTTTCTAGCTTTTTTAGTTGCACACCCAATTCATTGATATCCTCTTTCTCTATTTTATTCATGTCTCTATTTAGAGATATAAAATTTTTTCCTAAGAACTGCTTTGGTTTTATCCCATAGGTTTTGGTATGTTGTCTCATTATTGTAAATCTCTTTGATCAAATTATGGATTGTTTGTATGATTGTTTGAAATACTCATTCTTTAGAATTAGATTACTTACAATTGGTTTTGAGTTCATATTTCCCTGGTCCTTTTTTGAATAGAATTTTTATTGTATCATGGTCTGAAAAGGAAGAATTTACTCTTTCTGCATTTCCGCATTTGACTGAGCTTTTTATGCCCTAACATATGTTCAGTTTTCATGTAGGTGCCATGCACTGCTGAGAAAAGTATATTTTTTCTGTCCATATTCATTTTTCTCCAGAGGTCTATCATATCTAAGTTTTCTAAAATTCGATTAACTTCTCTAGTTTCTTTCTTGTTTATTTTGTGGTTAGATTTATCTAATTCTGAGGTGGGGAAGTTGAAATCCCCATCTAGTATAGTTTTTCTGTCTATTTCTTCCTGTAACTGGATTAACTTTTTGTCTAAGAATTTGAATGCTGTACTCTTTGTTAGATATACATTCAGTGTTAATCCTACTTTATTGTCTATGGCACCCTTTAACAAGATGTAGTTTTCTTCCTTATCTCTTTTAATTAGATCTAATTTCACTTTTGCTTCATCTGAGATCAGAATTGCTACCCCTGATTTTTTTCACTTTTGCTGAAGCATAATAAATTCTACTCCAGTCTTTTACCTTTATTCTGTATGTGTCTCTCTGTTTCATATGTGTTTCTTGTAAACAACATATTATAGCAGTCTGGCTTTTAATTCAGTCTGCTATTCACCTCCATTTTATGGGAGAGTTTATTCTATTCACATTCCCAGTGATGATGACCAGCTGTGTCTTTCTCTCCATCCTATTTTCTCTCCCATATATTCTTTTGTTCTCTTTTTCCATCCTGTACCTCCTCAGTAGTGTTTTGTTTCTATCCCACCCTACCCTCAACCTGCCCTCCCTTCTATCCGGCCCCTCCTTTTTCTTTCCCCTTTCTCCTCCAACTTCCTCATAGGGTAAGATAAATTTCTATATCCAATTGATTGAATATGGTATTGCCTCTTTGAGCCAAAATTGATAAGATTAAGCTTCAAACAATGATCATCCCCCTCTTTTCTTTCCTTCTATTGTAATAGGTCTTTTGTGCCTCTTCATTTGATCTAGCTTGTCTCATTTTATCTCCCCTTTCCCCTACTTCCAGTACAATCCTTTTTTCACCCCTTACTCTCACTTTTTTAGATATCATCATATCAGAGTCCATTCATATCCACACCCTCCACTCACTACCCCAATAACAGATATAGTTCTCAAGATTTACAGATATTCTTCCATCTAGGAATGTAAACCATTTAAACTTTACATAATTAATATATATATATATGTTTACTTCTGTTTTTTTTCAATAGAAGTGATAAAAATCTCTTACTTCATTGATAATCCATCTCTTCCCTTGAAAGTTGATGTTCACTCTCACTAGGTAATTGATTTTTTTTTTTTTTTGCTTTTTGCTGAGGCAATTGGGGTTAAGTGACTTGCCCAGGGTCACACAGCTAGTGAGTGTCTGAGACCAGATTTGAACTCAGGTCGTCCTGACTTCAGGGCTGGTGCTCTATCCACTGCACCACCTAGCTGCCCCATAGGTAATTGATTTTTGACTGTAAGCTCAAATTCTTTGCTTTCTGGAATACGGTATTCCAGGCTTTCCAATTATTTATTTTAGAAACTGCCAGATCCTGGGTAATCCTGACTGTTGCTTCTTGATACTTGAATTGTTTTTGTCTGGAAGCTTGCAGTATTTTTTCCTTGAGATTATTGTTCTGGAGTTTTGCAACAATGTTTTTTGGGATTTTCCTTTTGGGATCTTTTTCCAGAGGTGATTGATTGATTCTTTCAATGACTTTGGAAACTAAATCAACTCATGTTATGTTCACTTTTTTTCTTCTGTTATTTCTTTTCTCTAATGTTTTTTCTCTTTTCTTCTGAGTTTCCTCTCCCAACTTTATTACCAAAGAAATGCATTTTTTAAATTAATGTACATGTATAAGAAGAAAGAAAGGAAGGAAGGAAGGAAGGAAGGAAGGAAGGAAGGAAGGAAGGAAGGAAGGAAGGAAGGAAGGAAGGAAGGAAGGAAGGAAG
>JAJPUD010019589.1:0-11063 GCA_023553655.1 Myrmecobius fasciatus | reverse complement strand
AAGGAAGGAAGGAAGGAAGGAAGGAAGGAAGGAAGGAAGGAAGGAAGAAAAAATACATGCTATAGCTGTGGAGTGTGGTGGATACAGAGAACAAAAATCATCTGCTGGTAAAGGGCTCTAAGAGTACAAAATCTCTCATCTCACAAAGATTTCTTTTCAGAGATGTGCTAGATGGGCCATTTCTTACTCATTTGAAGAAGATAGATTTTGACAAAGGCATCATTTCCTTATTCTAACTTCATTTATGTAGGGAATTGGGGATGTACAAGAAAAATGAAAAAAAGAAACTGCGAGAAAACCAAACCAAAAATTCTATCTTCAAGCATACTTTTCGAAGAATTTTAAATTCTTTTTCAAAAGATTACTGTCCATTTTGGGGTCACTCAGCCCCCCCCCCAAATGTCTTGAATGGTCCCTAGAACAAGAAAGGTAAAGCTTCCTGGGACCCTTCATGTGGGAAATGTTGGAAAGTTCTGATAACATGGATAAGGACTATCTGAGATAGACATTAAATCTTGCCTAACAATAGTTAGGGTGAGGAAACTGGAGGTACAATATGGCATGAGGGAGGGCAGTTAGATCCAAGAACCTCTAATACTGAGAGACATTCCTAATCCAGGTTCTGGATCTTTTTTATCCTGCAAATTTTGGAATATCAGCAATGAGAGATAGGAAAAGTATAGATCAGCAAAGTAGAGAAAGGATGAGATATGGCAAGAGACATTGGCTCTGGTTTTAGCAAGACCTGAGTTCTAATGCAGTTTTAGAATGTTTCAGGATGTCTCTCCCTAGCTTTGTCAATTCACCTTGATTCCCTTAATCCAAAGGAAAAAAGAAATTATTCCTGAGAACACAATTTATGAAAACATTGAGATAGCAAATCCATATAATGTCCATCGTGAGAGTAGACAAGGAGAAGGGATTAAGAGAAATAAAACACTTGAAGGAAGCTAGATCAGTGTGAGGAGAGCTCTTAGAACATCAAAGGTCAATACTGGAGTATCCTAAAAACTTCCACATCTGAGACATTGGAGGATCCTAAAAATGTCAATCATGTGGTCAGGATGTAGTCTCAGAATGGAAAATATCAATAATTTTTATGATTGATGATCATAGATGATTCTTAGGTA
Organism: Myrmecobius fasciatus; assembly: GCA_023553655.1. Lineage (NCBI taxonomy): Eukaryota > Metazoa > Chordata > Mammalia > Dasyuromorphia > Myrmecobiidae > Myrmecobius > Myrmecobius fasciatus. The sequence continues at coordinate 9,933 of JAJPUD010019589.1, read as the reverse complement.
TAATATTAAATAGTTTGAAAAACATTAAGACATAAGGAAATATTAGATTTTTCATAGGAGATTTGTCTTTTATTCTAATTATATTTATATTATCTTTAAAAGAGAATCTCACATTTTAAATGTAATGCAAAAAGATATCATGAAAGGACTAAAAAGAAAACCACTACAGCTTTAAACCTGCGTTATCAGTACAAACACAATCCCATGCTTTTCCTTCTTTGGAATAGACTGCTATTGATATTTGATATTGATATTGAATGAATGAACAAACATTTTGATATAATGAGGACTGTTAAGGAACAAAATATGTTTCACAATCAGAATGTTAGTAATGCTCCTTTGAATTGCAAGGATAATGTTATTAATTTAAAATAAATTAAAATCTTGGAGATCATTAGAGGGTAGGTCTTAGAATCCAAAATGTCAGTACTTGGAAGGACTTTAGGACAATGAATGGTGGGCTTCAACTTATATTTCAAGGAGGTATTTTGGAGGTGGCTAAGAATTTCGATTCTAGAATTTTTTTGCTTGTTAAGGCCATCTTAAGAGCTCAAAGTCTATGAGCCCTTTGATCTCAGAGGTGAGATGAATGAGGCAGGAGACTCATAGGGTGTGAAAAGGGCTCCAGTTTATTATGCCGCACATCCTTGTTGATATATATTTTTGCAAGCATGATTAGCACGTGAACAGTAGATAATCCCCAATCACATTCAGAGAAGCAGTTCCTGGGCTTTGTGTATACATGGTATCTGCCAATGGGAGGCGAGCCAAACCAGCAATTTAGCAATCCGCTCACAGGTGAGAGGCCCTGTCAAGGCATCTGGCTCCCAAGCAACTAGCTGTGACCCTCAGGCTCAATCCATTCCCATGCCTTGCATCAGTGCTCCCTGCTCAAGAAAGGCATTTCTGCAACATGGCAGAAAACTTATTGTGCACCACAGGTCAAGGTGGCCTCTGTACTCCCTCTCAGCAGGGTCCCATAGTCTAGCACTTGCTTCCTTCTGGTGGTCACTAATTTGAATAGAAAGTTCAGTCAAAGTTTTAGAGCATGAAGACATTTAAAACTTAGAATATCCAGGCTAGAAGGAAATATCGACTCCCAAATCCTGAAGCAGAAGAGGTGTAAAAGCTGGGAAAGTCATTGTTGGATCTGAAAAGTACAGAGAGAGTACCAAAGGTCAGAACTTACAAGAGTCCTAGGAACCAATGTATATGATAGCTGCAAGGGCTCTAAAAGTATAAATCATATGTTCTGTCAGTGGTTTTATTGTGGAATATTTCACAAATGCCAAAGATTTGTTTTTGTCTGTGGTCTTAGTCTATTGAACATCAAGGAGATCAAATCAAATCTGATTTGATCTGATTGAATCAACACTGAAAGAAATTAATTCATAATTCACTGAATTATTCACTGGAAGGTCATATACTGACACTAAAGTTTCAATATTTTGCCTACATAAGGAAAAGATGGACCTCATTGGTGAATGCCCAGATATAGGAAAAATTGAAGGCAAAAGCAAAAGCAGTTTGCTGAGGAAGAAATGGATAGATAGTGTCACAGAAACAATGAACAAAACTTAGAAAGACTTTGAGTAAAAAAATAGAATAGAAGGGAAGGGACTGGCATGATATGGTCCATGGTGTTATGAAGAAGGGGACATGAAGAAACAACAAAAAATATTTTAATGGGCCCAAATATTGGCCATCCCAAATTAATTTAAAACACAAAAGGTAGATTTTTCATGGGAGATCATTCGTGCAATTCTGATATAAATTATATTATGTATCACTGACACATAATGAAACAAAAAGCAAAAAAAATCCACAAAACCATGCACATATTAAAGTAACCTCCCAAAAGGTTTTCATGAGTCTACTGCATATTCTTTGGCTAGCCAAAAGTAAAAAGCCCAAATCCCACAAAATCTGGACACCAGAACAAATGCAGTTGTATGCATACCTTACTTTACTAAATACTGTTTTTCCATTACTATTAAGAAAAATGGAACTTTAGCCATTTTGGACAAAAAAAATCAGTTGTTCAATACAGATAGCTGTTTAGGAAGACTTTTATTCGGAGACCATTTCTCATGATACGGCTTTAGAATCAAAAATGCCATGTCTTCCATATTGCCTGTGAGACTAAAAGTTTTGGCTTTCAGAAATCTTTCTTGTGGGAATGATGGAAGTAGTTGAGAGAACAGAGTATCAGAGTTAAGAGTTAAAAACTGCCTTTGAATGTTCCAGTGGGGCACGGAAATTGAAGCCAGACTAGATGATCATGGAAATCACTGGAACCCAGACTGCCTGGTCTTGATGAACACGTTGAATTCAGAATCACAAGTATGATTTGGCCATAGAATCTATAATGTCATGGAGGGACTAGAAGTGGAAGAGTGGGAGATGTTCAGGAGCTGAGAGCAGAACTTGTCAGAAACAGGAACATTTTAGCACCAAGCCTAATGTAACCATAGTGAAGAGAAGGAAGGAGGTAGGAGAGCACTTGGAAGAAAAGAAATCAGAGCAGTGAGTTCCCCAAGACCCCAAAGGGCAGAACTTGTTATATACCAAAAATCATTATGTCTGAAAACAGTGATGATTAGCTCTGAATGAGTCATAGAATAGAAAATTTATAATTTGCAAAAATGTCTCATATATTTTTCCTTGGCCCAAATATTGACCTGTGTAGGTCATTTAACACCCCCCCCAAAAAGTAGACTATTCTTATGAGATAAAAACTAAATTCTAATTTAATTTTAATGATTCATTTAAGATGCAAAATTGACTTCCTTAACCCCAGCTTCTCAAGGGTATTTTTTCTTCCTAAATCTGTATTGAACAATTGATTTTTTTTGTCCCAGATGGCTAAAGATCCATTTTTCTTAATAGTAATGGAAAAGCAGTATTTACTAAAGTAAAGTATGCATGCAACTGCATTTGTTCTAGTGTTCAGGTTTTGTGAGATTTGGGCTTTTTATTTTGGCCTAGCCCAAAATACTATTATATTATATCCAACCAAATAACCTTACACATCCCCAACACCTATACAAGAAAACTAATGCAATTAGTTTTGCAATGGCCATATTGACAAGGAGAACTATTATTGATATTACTATCAATATTTATGAATGAATATCTAATATTGGATATTCATTGGGGAATTGCTGCATGATGTTATATAATAAAAACTTAAAAGGGGAAAAGACTTCTATTAGAAAATCAAGTGGGTTGTTAAAATAAAACAATAAAAATAATGTAAGCAAAAAATCCCACAAACAAATCTTAGGAGAATGTTCCCTTAGATATGAGAATTTCCTATATGAGAATGCCCTTACAAAACTGAATGTCAAGACTTCGATGTTCCATAAATTGGAGAAGCTTATGACAGGCTAAGGCTTGGAAGATGGAATTTTCCCACATGAGAGTAAGTCCCACTTCTGAGTGGAACAATCACTAATTGATTGCGAAACCCCCAATTTTTAACAGGTATTTGACTTGGAACCTAAAATATCTGAGCTTGATGTAAATATAAAATCTAGAATGATAAGCTGGATGAAGCTTTGTATGTGGTTAGCTCATGTGTATTGTAAGAATTCTCCATTACAAAAAGGAAAAGAAAAATCCTTATGGATTCTTGGAGGCTCTAACCCTAACAATCCAAAATCTCAGCACCTTGGAACACTGACATTCAGGGCTTTCTAGGATCTTTCAAGGACCTTTGTTTCTAGGATCCTGGACTTTAGAACCCAGAATTTCCTAGCTGGGGGATAGGAACTGCCTCTGAAGATCCACATTTCAAGTGAAAATCTTAGAGAACCCATGAGATGGGATGATGGGTCATGGCACATAGTAAGTATACACTTAAAAAACAACTTGGAATAAAGGGTTAATCAGCTGACTTAGAGTATAGAATTCTGAAAGCCTAGAAAAGAAAGGGAGAAATGAATGGAATCTAGGAATTTTCAGACAAAGGATTTCCTCATGTATTTGAGGCCTGGTAGTTACCATGGAAACAAAGATGAGAAGAGCTAGCAGTGCCCATAGAAGAGCAAAGAGAGGGTTTAGGAGAGCAAAAGGCAGATCCTACAGTATCCTGGGAAAGAGTATATGCTAAAAATGGGGGACTTCACAGAAGAGAAATCTTCTGCTTGGAAAGGAGCCTCTAAGTGGAAAATCTTACAACTCACAAGGATTTCTTTTCATATATATACTGCATAATTCCTAATATTGGCCATTTTGTACTCATTTAAAAATAGGAAGATAGATTATCATAGGAGATTATTTATTTGTTCCAATATTTTAAAAAATGTTATATTGGGATTCAGTGATAAAAGAAGTTTAGAAATTAAAACCAAACAAAGTAAAAAAAATCTCCAGGGAAAATTTTCAAAGAATTTAGTAGAATTACTATCAATTTTTTTTTGCTGACCAACCACTCTCCTCCCTTTCAATGGGAATTTTTTAAAATTCTAGCTATATATTCTTACTCCATCCAAATATTGACCTGTGGCATGGTCATTAAAGAAAAAAACAAGGTAGATTGTTCTTATGACATCAAGCACAATTCAAATTTCATTTTGAAAAGGCATTGGTGATGCCCAAAATAAACAGCTTTGATATCCTTAATCTCAGAGCCTCAAGGGTATGCTGAAAATACTATCAATTGTATTACCACCAAAATTTCCTTACAAACCCCTATGCAGAGAAAAACCAGTGCATTCCTTTGCAATTACTTTATTGACAAATATAGTTACTGATTGCAGTATTCATGATAATCAATATTCAGTATTTCAGATCATTACAAATTGTGTTATATAATAATATAACACAATATAATATTATATATATATATATGTATATATATATGATATGAAGGGAGACGACTTCTGTTAGGAAATCTGTATATGAGTAAGACACCAGTGAGGTATTAAAATGAATCAATAAATTAAACGTAAGGAAAAAACAACCAGATTTAGAAGGCTGTTCTTTTAGACATGAGAATGTCAGATCTGGGAAGGAACTTAGAAAACTAAATATCTGGGCTTCCAGCTAACATGAAACTGAGCAAGTTAATGGTAGACTAGAGCTTAGAACTCAGCACTGCTTAGTTTATCAGTGAACTCCACCTCAGAATGGAGCAATTAGGAATGGATTGTGAATTCAGAATTCTTAAACAAATATTTGACGTGGACCCTAGAATATCTGAATTTGATGGAAATATATCATCTAGAATACTGAGCTGGGTGGGTTGTAGAAGCAAAAATGTCAGTTTGGGGACTGAACAGAACAGTGACAGTGAAAGATGTTCAAAGGCTGATGATGAAAACTGTACAAATGGCATTTTAGAAATACAATGTCAGGTCAGGATGGAATCATGGACAAAAGGATGAGAGATTCAAGGGAATAAAGGATATCTGATCCAGGAGAGAGCACAAAAGGTAATGACCTTTTTCTTCTCCATTTTCCCATCCCACCATAGCTATGAAGCATCTGGGAATGTAAAAAGATCTGCTGTTGATTGGGCTTTCATATGCTAAATGTCCTAATTGCAAAACTTATTTTTAATCTATTCTGAGGGGGGAAATATTATGCAGTTGAAGATAAATAATGTGTAGCATCCTAGGAATTCATAAGAAAAACTGGTTAGATTTAAAACTTAGTATGTGGCAAGTTTCATATTCAGTATAATATAGTGACCTAATAAAGAAAAAGAATAAATCCTAATGCATCCTTGAAGAGCCTGGCCTTAGAATCCTAAGTATCAGTTTCTTGGAATCTTGGCTCTCAGACAGAATGTCAAGCCTGGGAGATGTTGTGCAAACAAAAATGAGAGAGGTAGCAGTACCCATAGAAGAGGGGACCTCAGAGGTAAGAGAGGGCTTAATGTCCTGGATAATAGTATAGCTAAAGGTGTATGTAGTAAAGATATATATCTATATCTATATAGCTATATAATTCAGAGAACAGACATCATCTGCTGGAGAAGAAGATTTTCCTCAGGATGGAAAATCAAACAACTCATAGGGTTTACTTTCATTTATATACTCTGTGTATCCAAATACACCATTTTAAACTAATTTAAAAGCAGGTAAACATTTTCCAGAGAAGAATATTCATTTATTCTAATAAAATATTTTTATTATCAATAATGTATATTTTTTTAAAAAGCTAAAACAAAAAAAAACAACAAAAATCCTTCCATCTTCAACCATATGATAAGATTACTGTCAGTTTTTGTCCATTAAAAAAAGACCTTAAAACCCATATCTCCTGCACACCTAAATGATGGCAGTTTCATGTATTTCTTTCATTAGCAAAAACTGCTATTAATAAAAATTACTATCAAGAAATTTTTGCTAGAGGCGAAGCCAAGATGGTGGAGTGAAAACATGACTCTCTGTGTCCTCCTCTGACCTTCTCTCAAAAGACAGCAGATTAAGCCTCTGAACTGATTTTTAAGTCAAAGAACCCACAAATATATGGACTACAAAACATTCCTTGCAGAAGGTACCTTAGAAGAGCTCCATAGCAGGTCTGTTTCACTCCAGCAGGGGATCAGGCAGTTTGCCGAGTTCAGACCTAGCTCCGGGAGAGAAAGAGCAAGAAGCCAAGCGGGACTCAGAGTGGCAGATTCTAAACACCTGGGGAGTCTATCTGAGGCTCTTGGGACACTCAGCCCTGATTGCAGGCAGGTGCTCTGGCAGATCTGCCTTTTGTAAAAGATATATTGTAACCCATTGCAAATGCCAGTCCTAGCCCAGAGAGTCCAGCACCTGAAGTTAATTAGCCAAATTGCCCCAGGGAAAATTACCAGAGCTGCCACTTCTCTGCTTTAAACAGACCCCAAGCTTTTTTTAAAAAATGAGCAAGAAACAGAAAAGAGCTCTCACCATAGACAGCTTTTACAGAGAAAAAAGAAGGGCAGAACCCAGATCCTGAGGTTCTTAAAACAAATCCAGAGGAAGCCACAGAGGTGGTCATAAGCTGGTCCCCCTTTCACAAGGCTTTCCTGGAAGACTGCATAAAGAATCTCAAAAGAGAGCTAGATGAAAAATGGGGAAATGAATTGAGATCAGTGCAAGAAGAATATAATGCCCTCCAAAAGAGATATGATAAAGACACCAGTCTACTGAAAAACAAATTGGTGAAATGGAAAAAAAAAACAACAATGCACTGAAAAACAAAATTGGGGAAATGGAAAAAGTATGCAATGAACAATTTGGCCAGTTACAAAAGGAGCTAAAAAGGTAACTGAAGAAAATAAATTAGAATTGAATAAATGGAAGTGAAGGACTCAATAAGACTTCAAGAATCAGTCAAACAAAAACAAAAAATATGAAAAAATAGAAGAAAATATGAAATATGTCCTAGGAAAAACAACTGAATTGGAAAATAGATCTAGGAGAGACAATCTAAGGATTATTGGACTTCCTGAAAGCCATGATGAAAAAAAGAACCTAGATGCTATCTTCCAGGAAATCCTGCAGGAAAACTGCCCTGAGATTGTAGAATCAGAAGGCAAAATCATCATCGAAAGAATTCACCGATCACCTCCTTAAAGAGACCCCAAAATTAAATCCCCAAGGAATATATATTGTGGCTAAATTTCAGGAATATCGCACCAAGGAAAAGATATTGCTAGCAGCTAGAAAGAAACAATTCAAATACCGAGGAACTTGTAATCAGAATCACACACAATCTGTCAGCCTCCACATTGAAGGATCAAAGGGCCTGGAACCAGATAGTCCAAAAGGCAAAAGAACTTGGATTACAGCCAAGAATAAGTTACCCAGCTAGAATGAGCATTATCTTCTAGGGAAGAAGATGGACATTTAATGACATAAATGAATTTCACCGATTTCTTTTTTTTTCCTTCTTTTTCTTTTTCTTTTTCTTTTTAATTAAAGATTTTTATTTGTCCTTCCGGGGGTGGAGCCATGGTGGCGGAGATCAGACAGGATTCTCTGTAACCTCCTCTAACCTCCCCTCAAACCCACAAAATATGAAGCCTCTAGACTGATTCTGAAGCAAAAAAATCCACAATATCTGGAGAACAACACGATTCTAGAAGAAGATACTCTGGAAGAACCTCAAAACAGGTCTGTTTTAATGGGGCAGGGGGTGGCCTACTGAACCCAGACTGCAGCGCAGGGAGACCGGGGCAGGGAGCTGGAGCAGGAAGCTGGAACAGGAGTCAGAACAGGAGTGGGAGCGTTGTGCTTTTCACACACCTGGGAGTCTTCTGCGGGCCTCTTGGAACAATTTGTCCTGATTGTGGGCAGGTGGTTTGGAGGGTCTGCCTTTTGAGGGGGATAGATTGTGAACCACTGAACCCCTGATGAGCATCGTAACTAGCTGCCATTACACAGCACCTTAAAGCAATCAATCAAACAACAGGTCTGATAAGCACCAGAAATAATTCAATCAGCAGAGCTGCCCAGCCCCTGACATAATTCAATCAGCAGAACTGCCCAGTTCCTGAAATAACTCAATCAGCAGAACTGCCCCAGGGCAAATTAAAGCAGCTGTCCCACCTTTGCCCTAAACAGACCTCACACCTTTAAAAAAAAATGAATAAAAAACCAAAAAGAGCTCTCACCATAGACAACTTTTATGGAGAGAGGGAAGAACAGACCTCAAATCCTGAGGTCCCTAAAGGTAAAGCAACTCCAGAAAAAGCCCCAAAGAGAGACATAAATTGGTCTCCATGTCACAAGGCTTTCTTTGAAGATTGCATAAAAAATCTTAAAAGAGAGTTAGAAGAAACATGGGGAAACGAAATGAGATCACTGCAAAATAAAATAGAAAAAATGGAAAAAGAATGCAGTGAACAAAAAAATGTAATTGGTCAATTGCAAAAGGAACTAAAAACAGTAACTGAAGAAAATAAGACATTAAAAATTAGAATCGAACAATTGGAAATGAATGACTCATCAAGACTTCAAGAATCAGTTGAACAAAAACAAAAAAATGAAAAGATAGAGAAAAACATGAAATATCTCCTAGGAAAAACAACTGACCTGGAAAATAGATCTAGGAGAGACAATCTAAGGATTATAGGGCTTCCTGAAAGCCATGATGAAAAAAAGAACCTGGACACTATATTCCAGGAAATCATAAAAGAAAACTGCCCTGATATTTTACACCCAGAAGGCAAAATACTCCTTGAAACAATCCACCGATCACCTCCTGAAAGAAACCCAAAAATTAAGTCCCCCAGAAATATCGTGGCTAAATTCCAGAACTATCATACCAAGGAAAAGATATTACAAGAAGCCAGAAAGAAACAATTTAAATATCAGGGAGGTACAATTAGGATCACACAGGACCTAGCAGCTTCTACTTTGAAGGATCGAAGGGCCTGGAATCAGATATTCCGAAGGGCAAAGGAACTTGGATTACAGCCAAGAATAAGTTACCCAGCTAGAATGAGCATTATCTTCCAGGGAAGAAGATGGTCTTTCAATGATATAGGAGAATTTCACCTATTTCTACTGAAAAGACCAGAACTGAACAAAAAATTTGATCTACAAACACAGAACACAAGAGAAACATAAAAAGGTAACAAGAAAAAATAACTCTTGAGAACTATATTTATGTTATAGATACTTATAGAATGAGGGTTGATTTTATGAATTGATTATTACATTATGATTATGATATGATTACTGTGATTTTATGATTATTATCATATGATTACTGTGATTTTATGATTATTATTATATGTTTATTGTGATTTTATGAATCTTATGATATGATAAACTGAAAAAGAAATTAGAGGTAGAAAAGGGATAACACTGGAAGAAGAGGAAAAGGAGGTAAAATAAGGGAAATTACATCTCATGTAGAGGCAAAGAAAACCTATAATGATTGAGGGGAGAAAAGGGAGGGGAATGAGAATTGGGTTAATCTCCGTCTCATCAGATTTGGCTC
>JAJPUD010019588.1:14580-26292 GCA_023553655.1 Myrmecobius fasciatus | reverse complement strand
ATGTGTTTCTTGTAAACAACATATTGTAGGATTCTGGCTTTTAATCCATTCTGCTACCCGCTTCAGTTTTATGGGAGAGTTCATCCCATTCACATTCACAGTTAAGATAACTATTTCTGTATTTCCTGCCATCTTATTTACCGAGTTATGATTTTCTCTTCCCTTTCCCCTCTTTCCCTTCCCCCTCCCCAGTACTTTATTTTTGATGACTACATCCCTCCAACAATCCTCCCCTCTTTAGAGGCCCTCCCTCTCCTTTACACGTTTCCCCTAATCCTTCTATTAGTCTATCCCTTTCTTTTCTTTCTTTCCCTCCCACCTTCCCACAAGGAGGGTCAGGCCTTTCTTTGAAGCCAAATGTGTCTGATATACTCTCTTAGAGTCCAATCTAGTGAGAGTAAGGTTTACACAATACTCATCGCCCTCCCTTCTTTCCCTCAATTATATTAGATATTCTATGTCTCTTTATAAGATTTTGCCTTATTTTACCTCCTTTTTTTACTTTATTTTGCCTATTTCTCCCCCCTTTTTTCTGTATGATATCCCTTTCACCTCTAATTTCTTTTCCATTATTATCAAAGTAAGATCGAATTATACCCCATTCTTTAAGGATACCCATAATAGAAATGTAGTTCTCAAGAGTTCTTTCCTTTTAACCTTTTTATGCTTCTCTTGAGTTCTGTATTTCGTGGTCAATTTTTTTGTTCAGATCTGGTCTTTTCATTAGAAATAGGTGAAATTCTCATGTATCATTGAATGACCATCTTCTTCCCTGGACGATGACGCTCATTCTAGCTGGATAACTTATTCTTGGCTGTAATCCAAGTTCTTTTGCCTTTCAGAATATCTGATTCCAGGCCCTTCAATCCTTTATTGTGGAAGCTGACAGATCTTGTGTAATTCTAATTACAGTTACTCAGTTTTTGAACTGTTTCTTTCTAGCTGCTTGCAATATCCTTTCCTCGGTGTGATAGTCCTGAAATTTGGCCACAATATTCCTTGGGGTTTTAATTTTGGGGTCTCTTTCAGGAGGTGATCAGTAAATTCTTTCAATGCCAATTTTGCCTTGTGGTTCTAAAATATATTCTCTTTCATGATTTCCTGGAAGATAGCATGAAGGTTCTTTTTTTCATCGTGCTTTCAGGGAGTCCAATAATCCTTAGATTGCCTCTCCTGGATCTGTTTTCCAATTCAGTTGTTTTTCCTAGGAGATATTTCATATTTTCTTCTATTTTTTTCATTTTTTTTTAGTTTTTGTTTGACTGATTCTTGAAGTCTTATTGAGTCGTTTACTTCTATTTGTTCAATTTTAATTTTTAAAGTATTATTTCCTTCAGTTACCTTTTTAGGTCGTTTTGTAACTGGCCTATTGAATTTTTTGGTTCAATGCATTCTTTTTTCCATTTTGTGAATTTTATTTTTCAGTGAATTGTTATCTTTTTCCAATTTGCCCATTTTGTTTTTCAGTGAATTGTTGTCTTTTTCCAATTCACCATTTTTATTTTCCAGTGAATTGGTGATTTTTTCCAATTCATCAATTTTGTTTTTCAGTGAATTGTTGTCTTTTTCCAATTAACCAGTCTTTTTTTTTCCAGTTTTTCACATCTCTGTTGCAGGGCACTATTTTCTTCTTGCACTGATCTCAATACATTTCCCCATTTTTTTCTAGCTCTCTTTTGAGATTCTTTATGCAATCTTCCAGGTAAGTCTTCTGAAAAGGGGACCATCTCATGTCCGCCTTTGTGGCTTCATCTAGGATTGTTTTCAGAACCTCAGAATCTAGGGTCTGCCCTACTTTCTCTCGGTAAAAGCTGTCTATGGTGAGAGCTCTCTTCTGCTTCTTGCTCATGTTTTTGAGCTGAGAAACAAGAGTCAGACCGGTAGCCGTTTCAGTTTGCCCTGGGGCAGTTTGCCAAATTGACTTCCAGTGTTGGGCTGGTTGGCTAGATCCACACTAGGACCACGCTTTCAGCGGATCTCAATCCACCCTTTACCAAAGGCAGATCTGCCAAAGCACCTGCCCGCAAGCAGCGCAACGTGGCCCAAGCATCTCCTATGGAATTCCTGGGTGCCTAAAATCCGCCGCTCTATTGCAGCCCCGACTTACGCCCCGGGCAGCTGATGTCTGATAACAGCAAGCTAATGATCGCCTGCAAGTCTGAAACTGACCTTCTCCGGAGTTCTTTCAAAGAAGATTTTTGATAGAAGTACATTGTAGTTCAAGTGTTTGATGGAGCACTCACTCCCAAGCCAGTTCGGAGGTTCAATTTGTCTGGGTCTGAGGGAAGGTCTCAGGAGCTCACAGAGAATGCTGTCTGCAGTTTGCCAAATTGGCTCCGCCTCAGTTTCCACAATTGTTAAATGAGGATTTGGGACTAGATTTTTTCTAGGTCTGTATCAAGGATCCTAATCTTAAATCACTCTGTGAAACAACACCCCCTAAAAACATGAACAGGACAGCTAGATGGCACAATGTAGTCAGGAGGGCCTGAGTTCAAATGTGGCCTCAGACACTTACTTGCTATGTAACTGAACAAGTCATTTAACCCCAATTGCCTCACAAAAATAAATAAATAAAGTACATGAACTATGAGCAAATGTTGAGAGGCAAAAGCACTTGTTCTTTTGTTCAGGCAATTTTGCTAAGGAGTTCAAGTCATTCCCCTCAGCATTTGTGCAGAGTGGTGAGGATTCCTTCTATTAGAGTAGAGAACTTTGTTCTGCAATCATTGGGTTTTCTGGATTTGAGCCCATATACAAGCCCTGTGATTTGCAAAGAAAGCATAACTCGTATTGTTAAAGACAATTACATAGGGTTTGACAGAACTACATACTGGTTACTACCCTGGCTAGAAGCAATTTGGTGATCCTGGGTAATGGCCAGGTAAAGTGTGGACTGATTGAGTTGAAGCTTCCATTATTGTTTGCTATTGTCAGAATCAGGAAAACAGAGCTGGTGCTGAGCTCCCTCATATTGCCCTAGAACAACGTCAAAGTAGCTGAGCATGGGTACCACAAACTTTCCAGCTGTAGTTCTGCTTGTTCTGAATTCCACTACACAAGAAAGCAGGACCAGGTTCCATGATGTTCCATTCCCTTCACCTCCACTTTCCTGCATCCTTTTGTATGTCTAATCTCCCTTTGATAGTAAACAACTTGAGGGCAGAAATTGTCTATTTTTAGTTTGTATCTTGGGTGCTTAGCATAGTATCTGGCACATAGTATACTCTTAATCAATGCTTATTGAATTGAATTGATACATCATGGAATCTATCTGCTACATGGAATTCTATATGAAACTCATTGATTAGTTCAATGAAAATTATTATATTAAATATTTACTCCTTCTGTATTTCAACCTAAATTAATGAAAGACAAGTAGGAAGTAACAGACACAATTTCGGTCCCTCAAAGATCTTAAAAACTACTTGTAGTTTTTGGTAGTTTTTGTAGCTGTAGGGCAGCAGGGTGATACAGTGGATAGATTGCTGGGCCTGAGATTAGGAAGATCTAAATTCAAATTCAGTCTTACACAGACTAGCTGTGTGACCTAGAGCTTGTCATTTTGACTCTCCTACCTGTTTCACCTGATTCACCTGCCTGCAGTGGAAGAGCCTTCCCAAAAAAATACTTTAAAATTCAATTACCCTTTTTTCTTCTTGGAACTACCATTGTGCTTATAGTGGGAGGCATTTATTGTTTGTATAGGCAAAATGTTTCTTTTTCTTTTCTCCTTCCAAAATGGCTTGGTTCCCTAGGGAGCCAGAAGAAGGGAAGAATCATATCAGAGTGTTGTCTTCATAAACTCACAGAGATTTAGTGAGGTTTCATTTAATATAATATGGCAGCATTACCTAGTAGAAAGAGAGTGAGTTTTGAAGTCAGGCCAAATAGGAATAAAGACCTTTTCTAACATATATTGGCTGTGGGATCCTGAGCAAATGATTTAGCCAGAGTACAAGAGGGCACTCTAATATCTGAAGTCACCAATCTGTATCTATGGGCAAAAAACTATGAACACTCGCCTTTCCTTCTGAGTGGGTAATAATAGAATAATGAAAAACCACAGTAGAAATACTTTTGATTTTAGTGAAAGAGCATATAGCATTTTTAGACATTTCCACATTATGCAAAATGAAGGCTTTTCACACAATAGGGAATCTTTTAAAGTTATATTGTTTCTAAATATATTTGAAAAGCCATATTGGGAAGAGGTAAGAAAAAGCACTGTACTAAGAAACAAAGGCTTCCCTTCTAGTCATAGTATATACTAGGAGTTAACTTATAAATTTGGGCAAATCACTATCTTTGTGGGCCTCAGTTCCTGAATCCATAAAGTCATTGGGTTGACTACACAACTACACACACACACACACACACACACACATACATACATATATGTATGATCAAAAAGATTCTTTCCAAAATTAAAATTCTCTATTTTCACATCATTTCCACAATTCTATTTCTGCTACTTAGGAAAAGACACTGAAAAAGAGCAAGTAGAAAAACCAAAACTTGCAGATTTCTTCCAAGTTCATAGAGAGGCTAACTAGCTGATTACCTGTTTTAAGGGCACATTATTCTGATGTTCTAGCCTAATATTAAAGATCTATGTAGAAAATATCACCATCTTCCTTGGTAACATAATGTGATCGTTAATATGGCCAAGCAATTCAGGGATCAAAAGAAATTTTATTATGCATATATATCTACATCCCTGTTCCTGTTGTATGTAGTTCATGTATTTAACATACATGTATATTTATATAAACATGTATATATTGTATACATAAAAGTGAACTGTAGTATATATGTACTACCTCTATCCTTTTCTGAATATCTACCAATAGCTACCTATCCACTATTTGGAATTAATCCCTTTGGTTTATTCTGTTTTTCAGAGTTGTTAAGCACAGTATCCAGAACAAAATAGGAGCTTAATATTAGCCTATTCAACCATTCCTCATAGTATATGATTGTGATGGAATATACTGTGCTATAAAAAAGATGAGTTCAATGCTTTTAGAAAAAAAAGGACTTGCAAGAAATAATAAAGAGCAAAATTAGCAAAATCAAGAGAACATTGTAAACATGAACAGTAATACTGTTTTAAAAATTGCTTTCAGAGAATATCATTTTCACTGTTATAAATACTCAAATTAATTATAATAGGCATATGAAGAAAGAAACTATTTGCTTCTAGAGAAAGGACTGATAAATAGAAGTATGTTTCAGATATGTTTGTATACATATGTGTGTGTCTGTGTGTGTGTATGTGTCTCAGAGTAGCCGAAAGGAAAGGGAAAAAAAGAAATTTACATAATAACTATTGCATATTTAAAATAAATAAATTGTACATTTGTAATTTCTTGTACTATTATCTTTTTAAAAATTGAAACTTGTTATGGATTGCTTGTTTTATTCCATAAAGTAAAAAGAAAATAAACAATTTTTTTAAAAAATAAGTGCTTGTTGATTAACTGACCTGACTGACTGACCTTAGTCCTTGACCTCCTCTTAGTCAATGGACAGGTAGAAGAAATAAGATATTCCTTTCTTCCTCATTTCACAATACAAAGTTTCATTTTAATTGGGGCTGATCCTTTCCAGAAGATAAAGCTAACTGGCATCTGATATTTTATTTTTTTTTTCTTTCCCTATATACCATCTTCCCTCTCCCAGAGGTTGCGTGGTATAACAAGAAAAGAAAGAAAGAAAGAAAGAAAGAAAGAAAGAAAGAAAGAAAGAAAGAAAGAAAGAAAGAAAGAAAGAAAGAAAGAAAGAAAGAAAGAAAGAAGGTAAAATTCAACAACAATAAACAACAGGTGGTGGCTTATCTTTAAGGAGAAATTTGGTCTGTAATGTGCATTTCATGATGGAGCAACTGGGGTACACAGTGAATGGTGCAGAGTCTAACATCAAAAAGACCTGATTCCAAATACAACTTGAACAATTACTATGTGACCATTTGCAAGTACTTAAGTATTTTTCCCTTCTAGAATAGAGATAATAATAGCATCTAACTCCCAGGATTGTGAAGATTAAGTGAGATAATAATTGTAAAATACTTAATATGGCGCCTGATACAATTTTAAGTACTTTAGTTATTTATTAATTATGGTTTTGTTGCTCCTGATGTTCTTATTCATTTACACTGTTGTAGTTGTAGATATTATTTTCCTGTTTTTCCTTGATTCACTTTACACCAGTTTTTTTTGTTCCCATGATATTTATTGTTCCTTTTTTGCTGATTATTTATATTTTTTCAAATAAAAGTTTTTTTTTAATTAATTTGTTCCTCCCACCATCCCCATTGGAAAAAAATTAAAAGCAATAAAATGAAACAAAAACAAAACCCTCATATATAACTACAATAGTATGTTTTAAGGCTATTATTCTCTTATGCATTGTTCAATGTTAGTATGAGCTAATATCACTCCCTTAAGTAGTCTAACCAGAGAACAGCTATATCTCTGTGTATGAGCTGTAGTTTCCATACTTGCCACCTAAGACTTAGATGAATTCAGCTTTTTTTTACTCCTTGAGGTGTGGGGAATGTATCTGTTTCCAACCATATTCAGTATTTCCTTCCATTCAAAACTTCTACCTAACATTTCTATAATGTTACTACTGTATATACTATTCTCTAGATCTGCTCATTTTTCTGTTCTTCCAAATTTCCTCTGAAATTGCACATTTCATTATTATGATACATTATTTTGGTACAATATTATGATGTAATATTTCTTTTCATTCATATACTACAATTTGTTTAAGCTTTCTCCAACAGAGAGAATTCTCTTGGGTTACCAATTTTTGGCTAATATGAAGAGTTACTATAAATATTTTGTACAAATAGACTTTTCTCTTGTTTTCTAGGGATTTATACAATTTACATTTAGGTAATTGGGGTTAAGTGACTTGCTCAGTATTGCACAGTTGGTAAGTGTCTGAAATTGTATACCTAGATCATAGAATGTACATAGCTTTTTAATTTTCCTGGCTATAGTTCCAAAATGCTTTTTAGAATGGCTAGATCATTTCATAGTTTCACCACACATAGGAACCACTTGTAAAGTTTCATTTTCCCTCAGATATCTCCCCCATGGTCTAGTTGGCTAAGTTTAAACCAAGAATAGGCAAGGGAGGTGGTCACCTAGGGCAAAACATCCCAGAAACAGTACAAACAATAAATATGTTCAATGATTACTTTTCATATAAAATGCATATTTTAATGTTTGAAAATCCCATCTTTAAAGTAAATAGCTATTTATTTTAGATTAATTCTAGGAAAAGCTTAAAGTTTACATAGAATAAACACTTACAAGTACACACTTTTGAAATTAGAGGTAGAGGAGAAAATACCAAATTTCAAAGCCCATCTAATAAGCAGAAAAGATTTGTCCTGTTTCTCTTATCTAAAAATCCTTCTTTAGGTTTTGTCTAACATTTGGATTAGATACTAAAGGTAGAGCATTATTTCCAGAAGACAATGATTAATATTTATGCATTTAACTTGAGAGCTGAGGAGAGGCTTTGGGTCTCATTTAGCTTTTAGCTATTCATTATGATTACTTTATCAAATTAGCTAATTGTTACTAAACAAGGTATGGAAAAGAGCCTCACTCTGAATGTCTATGAGTCAGGATGGATGAGACAACATTCTTCCAATTAATTCATCAAGTATTCATCTAATGACAACTATACACATATCACTTTGCTAGGGATAAGGGACAGGGATAATATGAAAGAAGTCTGTAACAAGCATTCTGACTTTGCATACCTTCCAGTGGAGTGGGAGACAGAGGACATGCATATATTCAACATTAAAATAAAATATAAGAAAGCATCTAGATGGTTCAGTGGATAGAATAGTGGCCATGAATTTAGAAGACCCTAGTTCAAATCTGACCTCAGACACTTGCCAATTGTGCAATACTGATCAAGTCACTTAACCCCAATGGCCTAAAATGATGATGGCATAAATAAAATATAAGGTAATACATGATTATATATGTGTGTAGATAGATAGGTAGATAGATAGATAGATTAAATGCCAAATAAATAGCAAAATAATGAAAAGCATCATGACACAGTTGGTAGAGTGCTACTCTCAATATCAGAAAAAACTGAGTTCGAGTCATTACTCTGAAACAAACTGGCCATGTGACTCTAAGAAAGTTGTGCTGATGACCCCAAGACAAATGTCTAAGCCTAAATTATAGATCAAGTGCTGCTCTGTCTATCAGAAATAATCGATCTGACTTTCCTTCTTCCCGCTCCTCAAAGATGATTAGGTGATAAAAAAAATCTAACTATGAAGTCCATAGCATGTCACAAGTAGGAAATGATTAATGAAATTTAAAAAGTTCATTACTTATGTGATGTTGAGTAGAACACAAAACATCTCTGGGGTCTCAGTTTCTTTATTTGGAAAGTGAGAAAGATGATATCTAATGTCTTTTCTGTCCTTGCTTCTAAGATCCTGAAATATTGAAAGATATGGAAGGAAAAAGAGGAGGAAGGGATGTATGATCATTTGATTTGACAAGAGGACAAACTTTATTTTTGATTTCTTCAGTTTTGCCCCTTTACTGCATACAGTTTTGTTGAAACTGTACCCATACATTTAGTAAAGGCCATTAGTTAAGTGTGTGTGGGAGGGAGGTGATAACATATCAAAGGGCTGATCACAAAAATCTCCTTCTCTCCATCCCCCTGAAAAGGATGGACCTGCATTTTTATGACCATCTCCTCCATTTGTTGCATCTCAGAAGGAAGCTTTCAAGAGGACTTCCTCTTATTCCACAAAGAGACCAGTACAATAACAGTTGAAAATAAGGAAAGCTCTTTTTCAACAAAGGTGTTAGAAAGGCTGGGAATCTACGAGGCAGAGAGACAAACAGTGCCTGAAGGACGATGTTTTCATTAATACAAGGTAGAGAGGACCACTAGCCAAACACACATCTTTTCAATTCCCACAGAGGAAAATCCCCTTAGCCAACACTATTTTTGAATAAGGACAAATATTTGTATGGCCTTGGGAGTTCAATAAAAATTGAACATATTATTCAAAAATGGTGTTGCCTATATTGTATAATGACTAAGATTCTTTACTCTAATGACAAGTGAGACACTTGGAAAGGTAAATTAACTCTTTCATCACATATACTATGTTCTGGATGACTTTCACTCCTCTACATTACTGCCCTCAGATTTAACTTAATGGCTATAATAATACTTATCCAGTAGGACTGATATTTCAAAGTGCTATGTATATGACTTTTAATGGGGGAAAAGTATATATACATACATATGCTTATGTAAACTTCTATATGGCTTTGCAAATGAAACAGATGGATTTTTCTCCAAGCCTGATTCTGCCATCATTATATAATAATAGCAAATTAGAATTTTAGTATCAAAAGACTAAAGAATGGACTAAGTGAATAAAAACTTCATTTTAAGGGTTTTTAAATTTACATCATTTAAAATTATTATATCTTTAATGCAATCTTATATATTCATTTTCACATGCTATTAAAAACATGTGCATGCCTCGTTTTACACTGTTTTCATTCTTGAACAGTTGCATATAAATTAAACTTTATAAAATTGAATTATTTTCCTGTTGTGTCATATTAAAAATGCAGAACTGTTATATTTTCATTTTTGTTGGAAGTTCAATTGGATCCTAATTCTATAGGTCTGAATTTATATTTATTTTCTCCCAGACAATTACTCAAATATCTAAATATAAATATTGTAAAACATTAAGAAACAACCATATGCTGCAGTGGCAAAAGTCTGTATTGAGAGACAGAGGACCTGAATTCAAATCTGTACTCTGTTGCTTACTGCCTAAGTGACCTTAGGAAAGCTGCTTCAATTTGAGGGTGAGGCCTGGATTCCTCTTCTATTTTCTAGCTGTTTTGTAAAGAGAAAGAAAGCAATCACCTCCTCTGAATTTCATAATTTCAGTGATGAGAGTGATAAGTGTAATTTATATAGAACTTTAAAGTTTGTAAAACATATGTTTGTATCATGTGGTCTTATTAACTAAATTTAACCAATTATAGAACTCACACAATCCTAAATACCAAACATTTAACACAATTTCAGCATAGAATTCTCTGATGTTTTAAGGTTATCAGGGAAAATTGTATTTAGATGAAAATAATATTTGGAAAATGTACTTAGCATGTTTACAGTTTCATTTAATTGGGAATATTTCCTTATATATATATATGTATATATCTACACATATATATATATACACACATATATACACACATATGTGCACACATATGTACACACACATATATAATTACCAAATTATGCTTTGAGATTCTTTGACATCCCAAGTTGAGGACAGTTTTATAGAATAGTATCGTGGGGATTCAAGATCTGATTTGGCCATAGTAGCTATGGAACATTGAAAAAGTCACTTCTTCTCTTGAAATGTTAGTTTCCTTCTTTGTGAAATAAAGATAATAATCATGATATAAATCAGAAGTTATTGATTTGGGGTTTGTGATCTTGTTGGAAAAATGTTTATAAGTATAATTCAATATAATTAACTTCTAGTATAATTCTACATATTTCAGCAGTTAAGAACATTATTCTGAGAAGGGGTCTATAGGCTTTCCAGATTATCAAGTGAGTTTACAAAAGAAAAAAGTTAAGAACACATGGGGTAGAGAAAGAACACAGGATTAAAATCAGAATAAATTAATGTGGTAAGGAAGAAGAAAAGACAGAAGAGAATGATGATATTGATATAAATCTTTATTTAAAATTCCTCTAAATTCTTTCTTTCATGTAGTTGGCAGGAAAAAAGCAGCCAATCACCTGACTTTTCCCTCAAACCTCTCTGAAAACCTTCAAATAATTCCTTAAAACAATTCCTAGAGCGATGAATGCACAAAAGGATGGGGTGGAATAATTTTCTGGCCAAAGGAAAGTTATATGGTCAGCAGAAAAAATCCATATCACTTGAGTAAGTCATATATAGACTTTGTCAACACAGAAACATCCTCAGAAAAACAGGAGGCACTAAATCAGAAGAGGCACCAGCAGTTTCCAGAACTGAGGCCACAGATAGTAAGGAGGTTGAACAACTGGTCAGGAGAGAAGATTACAATCATCTCTTTGCTAATACTGAGGCAGAACTCTGCTGTTTTGCCAATATTCAAATTTGAGTTGTACTCCTGGGTAGCCGTGCCAGGCAGAGGAGGAGCACTATTGAAAAACATAATTGGTCAAATGGAAAAGGGGGCCCAAACATTTACTGAAGAAAAAAAAACTCTATTGATTCTACATTAAAACATCATTGAGATTGAAATAAGATATTCTGGTGATCAAAGGAACAAATATTACAATAAAAAATCATCTATCCATCAAAAGTGAATATGATTTTTCAAAGGAAAATGGATATTTAATGAAATAAAGAATTTTCAAGCATTCTTGATGAAAAAACCAAAGCTAAGTAGAAATTTTGGCTTTCAAATACAAAAGAAACATAAAAAGGTAAATAGAAAAGAGAAATTATAAGTGACTTAGTAAGGTTAAACTCTTTATATTCCTTCATGGGAAGATACCAAAAAACCTTTTTTCATTATTACAGCGGTTTAAAAAGGGTGGGAGTAAGAGAGAGAGAGAGAAAGAGAGAGAGAGAGAGAGAGAGAGAGAGAGAGAGAGAGAGAGAGA
>JAJPUD010019588.1:0-14480 GCA_023553655.1 Myrmecobius fasciatus | reverse complement strand
AGAGAGAGAGAGAGAGAGAGAGAGAGGACACAGGTGAGAGTTGAATATTAAAAAAAATAAATAAAACTAAGAGAACAATGTAGTGAGAAAAAAAGAAAGTGAAAGGTAAGAAAAGGTTTTAAAGAGTGGGGAGATAAAGGGTAGTAAATAAACTTAACTCTCATCAGAATTGACTCAAAGAGGGAATAACATACACATTCAATTGGCTATAGAAATCTACCTTACAATTGGACATAGAAATCTATAGGAAAGTAGGAAGGAAGGAGATAAGAGAAGGTGGGGGATGATAGAAGAGTAGCAGACTTGGGGATTAGTCAGAAGCAAAACACTTCTGAGGAAAGAAAACAGGAAAAAAGAAGAATAATAAAATAAACAGAAGAGGAAATGTGGTGGGAGGAAGTATAGTTATCAATAGTAATGGGAAAAAATTTTTGAAGCAAGTTTCTCTGATAGAGGCCTCATTTATGAAATACATAGAGAGCTGAGTCAAATTTATTTTTTTAAAAGGAGCCATTTTCCAGTTCATAAATGATCAAAAGATGTGAACAACTTTCAGATGAAGTAGTCAAAGATATCTGTAAAAATATTAAAAAACTCTACTCACATTTGATTGAAGAAATACAAATTAAAACAATTCTGAGATTTTAATCCATATCTTTAGTATTTGCTAATTGAACAGAAAAGGAAAATTGACAAATGATTGAGCAGATGCAAAAAAAAAAAAAAGAAACACCAATACACTGTTGGTGGAATTGTAAACTGATTTAACTATCCTGTAGAACAATTTTGAACAAAGGCCAAAGGGCTATAAAACCATGAACATCCTTTTACCTAGTAATATCATTATAAGATCTGTATCTCAAGAGATTTTTAGAAAAGGAAAATGTCTTATATTTACAAAAAAATATTTGTAGCAGCTTTTTTTCAGTACCAAAGAATTGGAAATAGAGGGAATGCCCATCCCTTGGGGACTGGCTAAACAATTATAGTATAGGATTGAGATGGAATAGTATTTTATAAGAAAGATGAACAAGAATCTCTCAGAAAAATCAGGAAAGTGATGATACAAAACAAACTGATACAAAGTGAAATGTACTGTGTACAAAGTAAGAGCAACATTATAAGAGGATCAACTGTGAAAGAATTATCCATTCTCTGCAATACAATAATCCAAAATAAATAAAGACTGAACAATGATGAAAAAAGCTATCCATCCCCAGAAAGATAGTATCTAAATACGGATTGAAGCATGTTTTGTTTTTTGTTTTTGTTTTTTTTTTAAACTGCCTTTATTTTTAAAATATGTTTGGTCTATATTTTCTTTTAAAATATGACTAATGGTCTCCTTGCTTCACTCTGTATCAGTTCATACAAGTCTTCATAAATTTTCCTAAAACTAAAAAAAAAAAAACCATGACTAATAGGAAAATGTTTTGCATGACTACACATATAAAACCTATTTCTAATTACTTGCCTTCTTGATGAGAATGGGTATAAAGGTAAGAAAGAGAGACTCTGGAATTCAAAGTTTTAAATATGAAAGCTAAAAATTGTATTTATAAGTAATTGAAAGCAAATAAAATACTAAATATTTTTAATTCTTTATGCCTCTTTAGATATGCTTTTTTCTGCTCTTTACAATGACAGTTTTAATATTTCTTACCTACCTTTGCAAAAAAAGAAAAAGCATTGTAAAAATGTAGTGGACAATTCATGTCAGTATTATTAGTGATAGTAATAGTAATAAAAGATTATATTTTGTTTTAATGAATGTGTAATCCAATTTACAAGTGAGGAATTTTTCTTCCCAAGCAGATCATCTCCTACATCATATGTTAGCCTTAACTGCTTTGTAGTCAGTCTGTTTTAAATGCTGAGTTTGAACTTAGATCCTTTTGACTTCAAGGCTATCTCTCTAACTGCTAATTGCTAAGCCATACTTCTTCAGTATTTAATTAAAATTTGCTTATTATTTATAATTTATATTTATATATGTTATCTATGTATCATAGGGACAGTAACCAGCTGAGACCTAAGTGGCTAGTGACCTGGGTTATTTTCATTCATTCATTCAACCATTATTGCTTTCAGCTAAGTTTAGCTTCATGGAAACTTCACCCCTCCTTATGAGAATTTTCATACTATTTGAGTCATCATATTTATTTTATCATCCAGGGGAAAGTTGCTATTGATAGTAATAGATATATATTTAACAGTCTAAGGGGTTTTCAAAAAAGGGAAAAATAAAAAGAGGTATTCATTGTATAAATTAGGTATGAGACAGATGATTTATTCTTAAACAGAAAGCAATGTCTGACCCAAAAGAATACACATTAACTGAATGATTTAAATAGAATTTAAAAGCTTAACATATCACTATGGCTAATTGGCCTAGTGGACAATAGCTGGGACTTTCCAGAACATAAAGAAGTTTTCAAAAATCTTCTAATTACACTTTGCCCATCCTACCTCTGCAATGGGTATGATCTATTCAAACAGCATCATTTAGAGATGCCGATTTTCCTTGTTGCTGGCCCATAGTTAGTGCTTCTTCAACCACAACCACTCTCAAATCTATATTTTTCTTGATCACAAGGTTATTTCTTCAAGTGCAGAAAAGAAAAGAAAATGGGGCAAAGCTGTGTTGCTAAGAGTCCCTGATACTAGCTAAACTAGTTAAGTCCAACATCCTTAGCTACCATAATGGTTATATTCCCCTGATAACACAGAAGAAAAAGAAACCTCTCATTTTCTTCACCCTTCACTGGTGTCACACTTTGCTGCCTGGAGAGACACAGCTGGAGAAAATGTCAGCAAGAAACTGACTTTTAAAATGTCCTGAATATGAGTGTACAACTCTTTCTGCCCGGCAACCAACCAGGAAAATCTCAGCAATGAATCATAGAAGACAGAACCCAAAGTTTCCATATGATTCCTGATAGTAGTAAGAAAATAGTTGCACACATTCCAAATAAAGCAACTTAGTGTGCAATGGAAGCTTTAGGATTTTTCTTGGGGTCCAGGCATCATACTAATATATAATAATATACTAATAAAAATGTCTACTTCACAGGGATATTATGAGGATCAAATAAGGTTATACCCAAAGTACTTGCTAAACCATAAAGTCCTATCTAACTATTAACTATTATTAAACTTTTGCTACATTAGCAACTTCAATAGGATACCATTGTCAAAGTTGATATGAGAAAAAAATGGCATTTTAAAATCCAACAATTAGATTTTATTTCAATGTAAAAACCAAAGCCAAACACAAACAAGATGAGGACAACAACAAAACAAATCATGGTTTGTTAAAGGTACCTTAAGAAGAAATTCGGTCTTAAAATAGAACTATAGTCTTTCAAGTTTCTTTTAAACATTGTTCTCATCCAGGTAGCCAGGTAGCAAGTGACATTTGATAGCAGAGCAGTAACCTTAACTGTATGTAATCTTGGAAGATTTTTTTTTTGCCGAAAAAATCGCAGGGCATAGTTTCCTGGGAATGCAATTATTACAGGTACCAGCAGGAAGCAAATAATTACCAATACCAACCCTCAGCTTGAGTAATGTCAGTGGCTTTAAGGGAACAAATAAATTTTCACATTACTCCTACCTTAATTAAAGAATCTAAGATTTTACTGCTCAGTCTTTCTCTATGATGTGTTTCCAAAATAGTAGACTCCCTTTTGATTAACAGTTTGTAAAGCAAAGAACCTAATTATTTTTTTATTTGGTTGACTTGATCAACCATGTATGACTTTCTAGTAACATGTTATAGATAGGTCTATATTGCTATTCTGAATATAAAGAGATTCACCAAAATCAACTGTAAAATATTTCATCAAAAGATGTTGTAAACAATATCTGTGTCTATAACAAAGGGAAGGAAGGAAGAGAGCAAGAGAGAAAAAGAGAAAGAGAGAGACATAGAGACATAAAGATAAAGACAGAGAGAGAGAGAAAGGGAGGAGAAGGAATAGGGGAGGGAGGGAGACAAAGAAAAAGGGAGGGAAGGAAGGAAGGAAGAAAAAAATTACAATGTAAAATAGTCCCAGAAATATTTGTTATTTTTCAGCAGATAATCTATGAATTTTAAATAATATTCTTAAATTTTGAACTCATATATCACTACCCCTCTTTTGATGAGTTCACATTTGTTTAAGAGACAATACATGGAGCATCACTTGCAGATGCCAACATGGTGGAGAAAGCAGTGAATCGCTGTAACTCTTCTCATGTTCGCCCAGGGCAATCATAAAATAGAATCCTAAGGTCCTAGGGTGATGGAACCAACAAGGACACAAAGTGGAACAATCTTTCATCTCAGAAAACTTGGAGGATTTGCAGGAGGAATCTATCTCACTTGGGTAAGGAAAAAGGTTGAAAGAGGCACATACCAAGACAGAAATTTTCCAAATCAGCCTGCAACAAGTCCCACCTCTGCAAAACAGTAGGGGATCCTGAGCTCCAATGTGATAGAGGAAACACCAAAATACAAGGATCACTCCTGTCCTTGGCAAAGCCAGCAGAGCTAGCTGACATGAGCTCCAGGAATCTTCACATGCTTCATTGTAGCCTGGGATTGTAAGCATCATCCAGCAGCTAGAACACCAAGTGCTTCATTAAAGGCCCAGACAAATGAGTGTCCTTCAAGGGCCTGATCACCTATATTTCAATATAGCCCCAGGAAAATACAGCAAAATTCCACCTGGCCTTAGTACATGACAGACACCACCACTAAAACGCAAGCTCAGTACCAGATACTGCCCTGCCAATACCATACCTCAAATTATATTATAAAATAGCAATTATCAAAACTATATGGTACTAAGAAATAGGGTAGTATACCAGTATAATAGATTTGGTACACAAAACACAATAGTCAATTAGTAATGTAGTGTTTGATAAACCCAAAAAAAACCCAACTTCTGAGATTAGAACTCACCATTTGACAAAAACTCTTGGGAAGAGTGGAAAACAATAAAACACAAAATAGGTATAGATTAACATCTTTCATTCTGTAACAAAATAAGGTCAAAATAAAGTATTTAGATGTAAAGGGTAAGCAATAATCATAACTAATTTAGAAAAACAAGGAACAATCTGCCTGGCAAATCTATAAGGAGAGGAAGAACTCGTGCCAAATAAAAGATAGAGAGTACTACAAAATTTTAAATAGATAGTTCTGAATGTATTAAATTAAAAATATTCTGTACAGAACCAATAAAAACAAGATTAGAATGAAAGTAGAAATTGGGAAAAAATCTTTACAGTGGTATTTCTGATAATGGACTCATTTCTCAAATACATAAAAGAAATGAGTCAAATTTATAAGACTACAAAACATTCCCCAACTGATAAATAGTCAAAGGATATGAACAGATAGTTTTCAGATAATGAAATCAAAGTCATCTATAATCATGTGGGAAAAATGCTCTAATCACTATTAATTAGAGAAATGCAAATTCAAACAACTCTTACTTACTACCTCATACCTATCAGATTGGCTAAGATGCCAGGGAAAGATAATGATGAAAGTTGGAGGGAATATGGGAAAACTAAGACACTAATGTGTTTGTGGTGAAATTGTGAATTGATCCAGCTCTTCTGGAGAACAATTTGCAACTATAACTAAAGGGTTATAAAACTGCATGTAACTGATAAAGTAAAGGAAAACAGAAATTAAATGACTTGCCCTGAGACACACAGATAGTGAGTGTCTAAGATTTAATTTAAACTCAGATTTTCCTGATTTCCCCAACATGTGATCCATTCACTTCAAAATCTAGCTATTTCCCCTCTTACCTAAGACAAGTTTCTGACCTTTGTCTGGACTCCATTTCCATATTCCTATAATCAGTGCAGTTGGGGAAGTTCATAATAGTATAGACTTGGAGGTTCAAGGCACCTTCCTATAAGGTATTGATTCCACCACCAACCCCTACCCCATCCCCATTTTTTTTAAAAAACTGATGAAGAAACCAATGCAAAGAATGTTTAAGTGATTTGTTTAAGTGTCATGTAGGACACTGTACAAATATCATACTGCCTTTACATTTTTTTAATATTCCCTATTGCCCTAAATCTTTTATTGGTAAATGTTTGTGGTTTCAACTAGGTTCAGTTTTGCATATAGATTGGTCTTCTAAACAATTTAATGATACGTAATAATAAATGTGTTAAAAATTGAACTGTCTATCTCTATTCCCAAAACATGGTTTCTTCCTAATTCTTCTGGATCACTCTCGTCTTGTTTTGCTTTTTTTTTTCTCTTCTTTTCTTTTATCTCTTCTCTTCTCCTTTTCTCTTCTCTTTCTTGCCCTTTCCCTTTCATGTTACCTCTTGGCAGAAGCAAATTAAAAACATTTCAGAAATAGGGTTGCATATTCTTTAATTAAAAAAAAAACTTCCAAAATCCAGTCTTTGTGATGTGACCCAAAGTCACATATCCCTAATAGGAAAGCAACTTCTTGAATTTCTCCTTATTCCCTGATGTCCTATTCTGTTTTTTTTTTCTTTTCTTAATGGAATGAGCAAGAGGTTTCTACATCCTCCTATACATTACTTTTACATAAAGTTGAAAAGTCTTACTTTAAAAACTCTTTTCCTGGTCTTCCTAAGGATTAATAGATAGGTCACTTTATCCTTTTTCTCATCAGGTCTCTTCCCTGAATTTTCCATCATATTTAATTGTTCTCTGGATCTTGTGCCAACTTTAAATTTGATGGGAACTTATCTAAATAGTTTTTTCTTCCTTTGCATGGATTCAGATATCATATGGATCAAATAATAATAATAGTGGACATTTCCAAAGCAGTTTGAAGTTCTCCACATATATTTTAAATTTGAAGGGAACTCAGAAACTAGTCTAATATTTCACAAAAGACAACACTAAGACCCAGTGATTTTAAGTGATTTTAGTACTAGTTATTAAGCATTAGAAATAGCATATTGGCTCTGTATTTAAGAGAACCTTATTTTGCCATCTATTATCTTTGTGGCATTGGATAAGTCATTTAACTTCTCTGAGTTGGTTACATTATCTATAAGATTAAGGTGTTTAGCTCTAAAGTTTCATTCATATCTAAATATCTGATTCTCTATGAATCTCTGACTCGAGACCTGTATTCTTTTTACTGTAACCAAAAGAACATTCCTCAAACTAATCAGAACATCTAAATTTATGTCTCCAGAGATCCAAGAAATCTCTGAATTAGAAAGAATAGTGAATAAAATAAAAATATCACAGAATTAGGAGTCTGGAACAAAATGAATTATTAATTCAAGATGCCAGACTTGGAATCCAGTTGTGTTAATATATTGTCACTTCTTATCCGAGGTTATCACCTATTGAAATACTGATACAAAACAAAAATTCAGTCAATAACTCAGTGCTATTATCCGCCAATTAGTAGTTAGTTCTATCCTGTTCTGGAATTCTACCACAATAACTAGACTTTTTCTAGGTTTTGCTGTAACTAAGCCCTATCTCATTAACAGCAGTCTCTCTCCAAAGTTTTATTCATTTCTACTTTCATTTTCTCCACCAGGTCCTGCTCTTCACTTTTTCTTTCTGAATTCTATTCATCCCCAAATCAACAAGACTTCTGGATGCCAACTAGATCATCACACCATATCTCCTTATTGAAGGCATACATGTTGGATTTTTATCAAGTTCTCAGATGATTTAATGGAATGGAATCTTGCCATGATAAATGTAAAATAGCAAAAATATTTTAATAATCTAGAATTTAATACTTATGTAAAAATTCTATTATTATTTTTTCAAATGTTCCTGGATAGCTGAACAATAGATATCACATGCATTGAATCTATTGACTTGATAGATAAGAAGAAAACTTTTCTATATATCTATTCATTAGAGTGATACTCCTGATGCTAAAACCTTTTGAATGACAGCATTCTAATTACCTTTTTTAATGCAGAGAATTTTTTATAAAAATAGAAGGAAGAAATCAAAAATGCTGTTCTTCTGAACTGGAAGATTATATCCCTTTCAGGGATATGAGAATGATTTTTTTTTACCATTCAGAAAAGTAGAAAGGAAGTGGTAGGGGTGGGGAGAACTAATAAAGGGGAGGGCAGTTTGGTGGAAAGTCAAAAGCAAAACACTTTTGAAAATGGATAGAGTAAAAGGAGAGAGATTGAATGGGATAAACAAGGAGGAAACAGGATGGAGGGAAATACAGAATCGATAATCTTACTGTAAAAAAAAGGTTTTTACAATGCATTTTTTTGATAAAGATTTCATTTCTCAAGCATGGGAAAATGAATCACACTTACAGAAATAAGCCATTCCTCTGTTGCTAAATGGTCAAAGGGTATTAACAGGTAATTTTCAGACAAAGTAGTCAAAGCTATCTATTATCATGATAGAAAAGATCTAAGTCATTTTTGATGAGAGAAATATCAATTAAAACACCTCAGTTACTATCTCATACTTGTCAATCATACCGGGCTAAAATGACAGAAAAGGAACGTGAACAATGTTGGAAGGGATGTGAGAAAATTAAAACATTAGTATACTCTTGGTGAAGTTGTATACTGATTCAACCATTCTGGAGAGCAATTTGAAACTATGCCCAAAGGCTATAAAATCATCCATATCTTTTGACCAAGCAATATCACTACTAAATGTGTATACTCTGAAGAGATGAAAACAAAAAGAAAAAGGACCTGTGTGTAGAAAAAAAATTGTATCTTTTAGTGGTGATAAAGAATTGGAAATTGAGAGGGTGTCGAATTGGGAAATGGCTGGACAAGTCATTGCATATGATTGTGATGGAATACTACTGTGTTTTAAGAAATGATGAGCAGGATGATCTCAGAAAACCATGGAAAGATTATGTAAATTGATGCAAAGTGAAATGAGCACAATCAAGAGAACATTTTACACAGTAATATCAATATTATATTATGATCTACTATGAATAACTCAGATATTCTCAGCAAAATTCTGTAGGACTTATGATGAAAAATTTCTCTGCAGAAAGAATTGGTAGTCTGAATGCAGATCAAAGACATTCTTTATTTTTCTTTGATTTTTTAGTCTGTTTCTTTCACAGAATGTCTTAAATATGTCATGCATAACTGTACATGTATAAGTTACATAAAATTGTTTACCTTCTAAATAAAGGGCACAGGAGAGGGAGAAAGAGAATTAGGAACTCAAAATTTGGGGGAAAAAAGTTGAATTTGTTTTTATATATAATTGAGAAGGTAAAATATTAAACAAAGTAAAAAAAAGAAACTTCAAAGAATAAAAAATATTCATTGTTGTTTTGGTTTGGTTTTTGATTGCTTGCATGTGTTATTCCCTCAAAATAAAATCTCATAAGATTCCACAAAGAAGTCAGAAATCTAATTATTCTTTTGGGTAGAATCCCCCAACGTTGTGCTTCGCTTATAAAATTTCACCATAAGGGTTTATTGTTTCTTAAATGTTCACAGGCTTAAAAAAAATCATTTTCTTCCTTGGCCATTTCCACTGCTTGATTGGCTAGAACTGATGATGTAATTTATCATCTTCACTTCAGCTATTAGGGTTAAACCTTTCTGAGATGCTGGCAAGCTCAGGAGGGCAGATCTTTCCCCTTATTCTCCTTCTAGCTCAGTCATTGTTAATCTAGCTATTTTTGTTAGAAGACTTTGAACTGATGAGGCTGTTAGGTTTCACACCATGCATTTTCTTTTTCTCCTAGATGCCTTGAAGGAATAAACAAATTATCTCCCAATCATTAAAATGATTTCAATGATAATATAAGCAGGAGACTACATAGATTCATGCTCCCTTAAAAAATATAAATTCTGCCCTCAGGATTTTCTTAGCACAAATAAACATGAATCTAACTATATCAATTCCAGAGATTTCATTTGCCTTTGACAGTTGTGTGCAGGAGACATGAGCACACAAGTGCTGAAAATGCCAGCTTAGATTCCCTGATATGCATATATTCATAGTATTTAAATGTGTTGTTACAGGAGGTGCCTAATAAATACTTATTGGCCAATTGTTATAAACTTCACTTTCTAGTAGAGGCAGTTTGTAAATTGGAAACTCAAGGTATTGCTAGAGGTAACCTCTGTAAAAATAGAAAGTGATAAAACCTCAGGTCTGCAAAGGACTTTCAAGTTCAAGTCTCACCATCTATGTTTAACTGGCATAAACAGGAGAACTAAAGAGGGAGACTTACATTTCTTTTACTCCACTGCCATAGTTGTAAAAAGTTGATTTGGAAGTCCCTTTGTATGCAAATGTTTGTATTTCTTGGCAGAATATTTGAAGGTGCTTTCTCTTGCTTAAGAATAGAGGAAAAAGTCATCTCTATGTTACAAAAGAAGGTAAAAATGAGTTATGGGTAAGACTCTATGTTCTTAGCATTTATATGGTTTTCTTTCATCTTTGTATATCTTACTTCTTGTCTCTTGTCTTTTTTCTCTATCTCTGTCTCTATCTGCCTCTATTATTCTGACTCAGTCTCTCTCAGTCTTTCCATATCTTTCTCTCTGTCTCATATCTCTTTTTCTGTCTGTCTGTTTCTCTGTGTGTGTGTGTCATTGTCTGTGTGTGTGTGTGTCTGTCTCTGTGTTTCTCTCTCCTGTGAAAAAGGGAGAAAATCTAAAAGGAAATAAAGGCTATAAGGAAAAGAAATAATGTCATTATAGGAGTTATAAAAGAAAATAGAACTAGAAGTAGTGTATATAAACAGAAGGTTAACCATCATTGGTGATTCTAAAAAAAAATCATTAACATTTTAATGTGAAATTGACAAGAAATCTTATTCACTGAAGCTTCCTAGATATGTGTAAGACTAATCAATAAACAAATATTAAATTAAATTAAATAGTAATTGTTGCTATTTTGGCCAGAAATTTTGAGGGTTTTCCCCTCTCAGATTAATTTCCCACAAACATTTTTCTTTTTGACTACATAAAAAAGTCATCCTTTGCCTTGTTTCTTGCATATATAGCTTTAATTACTGAATGGACAGTTGCCTCAGTAAAACTGAGACCTTACTCATCTCTAAACTATATAGAGAATTGTCTCATATTTATAAAAATTCAAGCCATTCTCCAATCAATAAATGGTCAAAGGATATGAACAGACAATTTTCAGAGGATGAAATTAAAACTATTTATACTCATATGAAAAGGTGCTCCAAATCACTATTGATCAGAGAAATGCAAATCAAGACAACCCTGAGATATCACTTCACACCAGTCAGATTGGCTAAAATGACAGGAAAAGTTAATGATGAATGTTGGAGGGGATGTGGGAGGGCTGGGACACTGATGCATTGTTGGTGGAGCTGTGAACGGATACAGCCATTCTGGAGAACAATTTGGAGCTATGCTCAAAAAGTTATCAAACTGTGCATACCCTTTGACCCAGCAGCATTTCTATTGGGCTTATATCCCAAAGAAATCATAAAGGAAGGAAAAGGCCCCACATGTGCAAGAATGTTTGTGGCAGCCCTTTTTGTATGGTTAGAAACTGGAAATTGAATAGATGCCCTTCAATTGGAGAATGGCTGAATAAATTATGGTATATGAATATTATGGAATATTATTGTTCTGTAAGAAATGACCAGCAAGATGATTTCAGAGAGGCCTAGAGAGACTTACATGAACTGATGCTGAGTGAAATGAGCAGAACCAGGAGATCTTTATACACAGCAACAACAGTACTATATGACGATCAATTCTGATGGACATGGCTCTCTTCAACAATGAAATGTTTCAAACCACCTCCAATTGTTCACTGAAGAAAGCCATATACACCCAGAGAGAGAGATGTGAAATGTGGACCACAACATAACATTCTCATACTCCTTGATTGATGTTTGCTTACATTGTGTTTCCTTTATCTGATATATCGTTTGTGTAGACAAGATTTTTCTTGCACAACAATGACAAGTTTGGAAATATGTATACATATATTCGATTTGCCAATATTTTAACATAATTAACATGTAGTGGATATCCTGCCATCTAGGGGAGGGGTGGGGAGTTGGGGGAAAAATTTGTAACGGAAAGCTATGTAAGGGTTATTGTTGAAGAATTACCCACACATATGTTATGCAAATAAAATTTTAAAAAATTAAAAAAAAACTGAGACCTTATCTTATAAAGGTCAAAAGATCTCACTGCATCCAGGACCATCTCCAGTCATCGGTTTTGATCTAAATCTAGCCACTTGAATGCAGATGACTTTCTTTTCTTCTCTTTTTTTTTTAATCAATCAACAAAGAAATATTTATTAAATGTCTACTTTGTATCAAGCCATCTGTTAAGTGCTGAGGATACAAAAAGAGGAGAAAGACAGTAGCTACTTTCAAAGAGCTTACAATTTTTTATTTATTATTAAAGCTTTTTATTTACAAAACATATGCATGGGTAATTTTTCAACACTGACACTTGCAAAACTTTCTGTTCCAAATTTTTCCCTCCTTCCCTCCATCCTCTCCCCTAGATGGCAAATAGCCCAATACATGTTGAATATGTTACAATATGTTAAATCCAATATATGTATACACAGTTGTAGTTATCTTGTTGCACAAGAAAGATCGGCTCAAAAAGAAAAAAAAAACTGAGGAAGAAAACAAAATGCAAGCAAACAACAACAGAAAGTGTGAAAATGCTATGTTGTGGTCCACTGTCCTCTCTCTGGGTGTAAATGGCTCTTTTCATCACTGATGAAATTGGAACTGGTTTGAATCGTCTCATTGTTGAAGAGAGTCATGTCCAGAATCCAGATGACTTCTAGGAAAAAGTTAGGAGAGTGAATTTGTACAACCCTCCCTCACTCAAATCCAATTCACTTACATATCATGGCCTCGCCTCCCTGATGTCATGATTGTATTCTAGAACAAAGGACAAACAATTACAACTTGTATTAAACATTGATGATAAGAATTTTTTACATGAAATAATCACATTCTGCTGGAACTTATATTCCACTAAAGAGGATAGTACAAACATGTATAGAGAAAATAAATATATATAGAAGTTACTTAGGGTACCAACATTTAAGGGGATCAGAAAAAAGCTAATCTCTGATCTATGGACCTCTTAAGGGCTCAGTGAACTTGAGTGGGAGGAAACATCTTTGTTTTTAATAACTTTCAGTTTCCTTTTTAATCCTCTATACTTTATTTTATGCATTTAAAAGTATAATTTTGAGTTATGTTCATAAACTTGAAGCAAAATTAAAAACTGCTGTAGAAGATGGTGATTAAATAGCATTTTGAGGGAAGGAATCAACCCTACAAGAGAATATATTCCAAGTATAAAAAAGATTACTACAAAAGCATGGAGACAGTAGAGAGAAGGGAATGTTTATGGAACAAAAAAGACTGTTTGATTGGAGTGTAGATTCCCAGAAGAGGACTAAAGTACTATGAGGCTTAAAAAATTAGGTTGGGGCCAAGTTTAAAGGACTTTAAAAGCAAAAGGAGGAATTTGTATTTTATTCTAGTAGCTAGGTACACCTTGGAGATTGCTGAGAAGGGACATGGTCAGATTTGCAATTTAACTAAATCATTTGGGCAGTTGAGTGGAGAATGGACTGGAGAGGAAAGCACTTATGGCAGAAAAAGCAATCAGGAGCTAATATCACTAGTCTCTGTAAGAAGTGGAGAGAGTCTGAATGGGGATAGAAGGTATAGAAAGGGAAAAGTAGGGGTCAGAAATAAGAGACATTGTGGTTAAAAGTAGAAAGAATGTAGTAAGTGACTAGATATGTAGAGTGAAGATTGATGAGAAATCAAGGATGATGAATAGACAATAAAGACTGAAAATGGTAATACCTTCAATATAAATAGAGAAGTTCAGTCATTTCCTACTCTTTGTGATTATATTTGAGGTTTTCTTGGGAAAGATTTTACAGATGAGGAAACTGAGGAAAATAGGTTTATAAACTTGCCCAGGGTCACACAACTATTAAGGGTATGAGAGTAGATTTGAACTCAGGAAGAAGAGGCTTGCTGATGCTAGGCTTGGCACTCTATCCACCTAGTTGTCCAAATAGTGTAGGGGGAATTTGCAGTGAAAGGTAATGAGCTCTAATGAGCTCTGTTTTTGGTATATTGAGTTCTACATTTCTATCAACTGAGTATTTGGTATTAAAAGAGACAAGCCCAAAGAGAGATGGGGATGAGAGAGTCATGTGTACTGAGTAACATTAATTTTTTATAGCAATAGCTTTTTTATTTTTCAAAAAACATGCAAATGTGCAACAGATAAAAAGAAATGGAAAAAACAATGCAACAAGATTGTGTGGTGATCGAGTTCCTTCCGGGGGTGGAGCCATGGTGGCGGAGATCAGACAGGATTCTCTGTAACCTCCTCTAACCTCCCCTCAAACCAACAAAATATGAAGCCTCTAGACTGATTCTGAAGCAAAAAAATCCACAATATCCGGAGAACAACACGATTCTAGAAGAAGATACTCTGGA
>JAJPUD010019587.1:0-24029 GCA_023553655.1 Myrmecobius fasciatus | reverse complement strand
CTTAGATTGTCTCTCCTAGATCTATTTTCCAAGTCAGTTGTTTTTCCTAGGAGATATTTCATATTTTCTTCTAATTTTTCATTTTTTTTGTTTTTGTTTGACTGATTCTTGAAGTCTTATTGAGTCATTCACTTACATTTGTTCAATTCTTATTTTAAAATGTTGTTTTCTTCACTTACCTTTTTAAGTTCCTTTTGTAACTGGCCAATTTGTTCATTGCACTCTTTTTCCACTTCACTAATTTTATTTTTCAATAAATTGGTGTCTTTATCATATCTCTTTTGGAGGGCTTCTTGCACTGACTTCAGTTTATATTCCCATTTATCCTCCAGCTCTCTTTTGAGATTTTGTATGCAATCTTCCAGAAAGGCCTTTTGAAAAGGGGACCAGTGATGGTCCTTAATAACATTATCTGAAGTTTTGTCTAAAGGAACCTCAGGATCTGAGGTCAGCCCTTCTCTGTCTCAATAAAAGCTGTCTATGGTGAGAGCTCTCTTTTGCTTCTTCATTTTTTTTAGACAGTGTGGATATCTCTTTAAGGTTTGGAAAAACAGTGGCTAAAGCTCTTTGCCCTGGGGCAATTTGTGGAATTAATTTAAGGTGCTGGGCTGGTGGGGGCTAGGACTAAGTCAGAATTACTCCTTAAACAAGGCAAGTCTGCCAGAACACCTGCCCCCAATCAGGGCAGAGTGCCCTGAGTGCCTCAGATAAACTCCAGGTGTTTGGAGTTTGGAGTTTTTGCCACAATGAGTCGAGCTGAGTCCCACCCTCACTTCCGGCCTACACCACTCTTTATCCCTCTATCCAAGTTAGACAAACCTGATATGAAGTTCTTCAGAGATATCAGCAAGCAGTGTCCAAATATTTCTGAGTGTGTTGACTTGAAGATCAGTTCAGAGGCTTATTTTATTGTTGATTTGAGAGAAGATCGGAGGAGACGCAGAGAGTCACTTTTTCACTCCCCCATCTTGGCTCCGCCCCTCAGTAGCCATATTTTTAGTTATGCATACTATATAGGAAAATGTGTTCATAGATAACATACAAATATAACAGGAGAAAGAGGCAAAGATTTCAATTTTTTTTTTTTGCAAAACAATATCAAGTCTTAGAATTAGAAAGAAGCCAACTTATACACCAATAATAGAATTTTTCTTTTTATATTCAACAGACTATTTCATTTAGCTATTACTCTTATTCTTTAGTATTTAAATGAATAAAGGATATTTTTTCTATTGATTTTTCATTTATATTATATTTAGGAATAATTATAATTGATTTGTACTATTTAAGCCATTTGTAAACTCATCTTTTCCTAAATTTCTAGAATTCTTATCTTTTACTTCCCTTCATATTATCTGAAGGCAGATGACATTGGTCTCTTTACTATTCTTCATTAAGATACTCATTTTGATGACTCCCATACATTTTCCTTGATTGTACTTCATGCTTCGAATTCTCTTCCTCCCCATCTCTTTATCTGGTACATTTCACATGATCAATAAATGTTTAGTGATTATGCTATTTTCACTTTTCACCTAATCAGTCATTGAAAATATTGAATTCTTTGGTACTATGAGGTTTAAAATATGTAAGCAAGATACTTTTTTACCCTTCTTTGAGACAATTATACATTCCATTGTTAGTTGACAGGAAAATATAGAATAAGAAAGCAAGCATCCTTAAACAGAGTGATCCTCAAAAGAATAGAGAACTCTTCAGTATATAACATTCTAAACTTGGAGAATGAGATTTAAATGTTTTAACTCAACTAACCTGGCATAGAATATGACATGTATTAATCCTTTTTTGTTTAGTATTTTATTTTCCCCTAATAAAATGTAAAAATAATTTTAATATTTATTTTCAAAGTTTTGAATGCTAACTTCTCTTCCTTTTTCCTTTTTTTTATCTCATTGAGAAAGCAAGCAATTTGGTACTGGTTATGCATGTGTAGTCTTGCAAAATATATTTGCACATTTATTACATTGTGAAAGAAAACAGACAAAAACATAAAATAAAGTTTTACAAAGTATCTTTCACTTTTTATTCAAAAATGATCAGTTCTTTCTCTGGGGATGGATAGTATTTTTCATTATAAATCCTTCAGAGTTGTCTTGGATCATTGTGTTGTTGAGAATAGCATTAACAACTGATCATCTTAGAATATTGCTGTTAGCTTGTATACAGTACATGCCACTTTGTATCAGCTTCTATAAGTTTTTTCAGGTTTTTCTGAAAGTATATTACTCAACATTTCTTAGAGTAAAATAATATGCCATCACCATCACATACCAAATTTCTTCATCCATCCTCCAATTGATAAGCATCCCCATAATTTCCAATTGTTCTACCACCAGAAAAGAGCTGCTTGTAAATATTATTTTGCATATATAGGTCTTTTTTCTTTTCTTTTTTCATGTCTCTTAGGGTACAGACCTAGTAATGATATTGCTAGATCAAAAGGTATGCTTTGTTTGGGGCTGTCAAAATATTAGGAGATCCTTTGTTCCCCACAGCTAACGTCCAGGAAGGAGGCTGGGACCTGAAATTGGCAAAACTAAAATTCTTTGCACTCTGCATGATCTCACTTTCTGGCAGAGTGTATTGCTTTGACTAGCACCACGCGGTCACTGAGGTATTTATGATTCTATTAAATCTTCCATTAATCCATAATTGTTTAGATTTGTTGGCTCTCCTATCTCCTAGGGACCCAAGAGCCAGAAGCAGCTCACATGCTATAGTCTAAAATTATCCATTACATATCCTGATATGCTCACATTCCCTGTTTATTATAACTTCGAAGTGAACTGAACCATATACATACTCCTGTTACTTTCATGCTAACTCTCCTTCTGTAGCCACTTGGATAATTGCAATGACCCTTAAGACTTAAGACAATCAACTTGTGGATTATTCTTATATGCTTATCTTGGGAACTTTCTACTTAAGACATAAAGATAATTGTGTTGGGGTCCAACCTCTTTCTGATTTTCATTTATATAAGCCCTACCCTCCTACCAGCAAGTTAAGTTCTCCTCAGAAAAGTAGACTCCTACTTTCAAGAATTTTCTCTGCTTTGAAAACAAATTTCTTGATTCCTGACTCTTCTGTCTGTAGCCTGCTTTTCAACCAACCACAGGTTAGAGGCCAGTTCTGGTCTGATTAACAGGCCATAGCCTCAACTTGTTCTATAAAATAGTTAAATCAGGTCAAAACTCCACAAATAGTGCAAAATGCCTTATTTCCCTATATTCCCTCCAAAATTTGCCATTTTCCTTTGTGTCCTATTGCCCAATTTAAAAGGTATGAGGTAGTACCTCAGAATAGTTTTAAACTGCAGTTTCCAATCCACAGTGAATTAATTTTTTCCCATGTCCTTGTATCTGGCTTTGATTATTTAATTTGAAAACTCTTTATATCTTTTGATCATTTATCAATTGGGGGAATGGATCTTTTTTACATAAATTTGTCTTAATTCTCTATATGTTTGAGAAATAAAGCTTTTATCAGAAAAGCTTTAAAATTTTCTTTTCACTATGTTTGCTAACTGTATTTCTTTCTATCCTATTCCCCCTGTTTATTCTGTTCTCATTCTCTTCTTTTGCCCTATCCCTGTTCAAAAGTATTTTGCTTCTGACTGCCCTCTCCCTCAAAATATCTTCCCTGCTATCATCTGCATTTCTCTGATCTTCCTTTCTTATAAGGTAAGAGCTATTTCTATATCCAATTAAGTGTGTGTTATTCCTTCTTTGAGCCAATTCTAATGACAGTAAGGTTCACTCAACTACCCTTTCTTTCCTTGCAATATAAAAGACTTTTCTTGTCTCTTTTATGTGAGATATTTTACACCATTCTACCATTACCTTTCCATTTCTCTCAATGCATTCTTTCTCATCTCTTAATTTCATCTTTTTAGATATCCCCCCTTCATATTTAATTCACACCTGTGTCCTCTCTCATATATATGTATATATATACATATATATGTATATATATACATATATATGTGTATATATATATATATATATATATATATATATATATAACTTTTAAATGATCTTTTCTGGATCTAATTTCCAGGCCAGTTATTTTTTCCAATGAGATATTTCACATTTTCTTCTATTTTTTTCATTCTTTTTATTTTGTTTCATTGTTCTTAATTTCTCATAAAGTCATTAGCTTTCATTTGCTCAATTATAATTTTTAAAGAATTTTCTTCAGTCAGCTTTTGCACCACCTTTTCCACTTGGCCAATTCTACTTTTTTAAAGATTTTTTTTCCCTCTATCAGTGAATTTTTGTGCTTTTTAAAAAAATTTCACCTATTCTGTTTTTAAGGTATTATTTTCCTCTGGTGTGTGTGTGTGTGTGTGTGTGTGTGTGTGTGTGTGTGTATCTGTGTGTGTGGGTGTGTGTCCTTTATCAAGATGTTGACTCTTTTTTCCCATAATTTTCTTGCATCACTCTCATTTCTCTTCACATTTTTTTTCTATCTCTCTTCTTGATTTTGAAAATCTTTTTTGGCCTCTTCCATGGCTTAAGACCATTTCAGATTTTTCTTGGAAACTTTGTATATAGGAGCTTGGACTTTGTTATCATCTTTTGAGTGTGCATTTTGATCTTCCTTGCCACTTCTACACTCAGAATCTTTTTCTGTTTTCTGCTAATTTTCCTAAGCAATTTCTCAGCTTTTAACTTTTTCTTAAAGTAGGGCTCTGCTTCCCAAGTAGAGGGTGACCTATTCCAATTTCAGAGATACTTCTAGAAAGTATTTCCCAA
Organism: Myrmecobius fasciatus; assembly: GCA_023553655.1. NCBI lineage: Eukaryota > Metazoa > Chordata > Mammalia > Dasyuromorphia > Myrmecobiidae > Myrmecobius > Myrmecobius fasciatus. The sequence goes on along the minus strand of JAJPUD010019587.1, from coordinate 19,251 downwards.
GATGGTATGATCTAAGGAAAGGTTTTTACTACTCTCATGGCATGTGCTATGGTCTTTCAGCTATAAGCACTCTTTTTCACCATGGAACTGTGATCAGGAACCCTACTCTACTGCAATCCACCAGCTCTGCTACACTAGTACTCCTTCTTACCCTGAGACTGCCATCCAGAACTGCAACCAAGATCTGAGTGTGGACAAAGCAAAAGAGTCCTGTCTCCCCTGTACTTTTCTAAGCTATTTTTAAATCTTTTTATTGTCTGTAGGCTGAGAGCTCTGGAACTACTGCAGATGCAATGTCTCCTAAAACCTGTTCTTGGTTTGTTGAGACCTAGCTTGTGCTGATGCAACTTACTCTGCACTGTGTGTGACAGACCTTTCCTGACTACCTCCTAAATTGTTTTTGACTGGAAACTTATGTCACCTTGTCCTTTTGTGGATTTGAATGCTCTAGGAATTGTTTTATGGCATTAATTAAGGATATTAAGTGGGGTTTGGGGGAGAGCTCAAGTGAGTTATTGCCCTTTCTCTCACTGCTTCTGACCTCCTACTGAGTTCTTTATAATATAAATTTAACAAAACCTAACCTTTCCCTAGAACTGTTTTGGAAAACAGAACATCAAATACATTACAATCAAAATCGCACATATATTGTATCTCTAGATCACTTTGCTCATATTGCTTCAGATCTTAATATTGATTAAAAGAAATGAATTTTGTTATCAGTGGTATAAAGATATCTCCTTTCTTAAAATCATTCAATTCATTGGTTATTAATTGCTCTAAATTCCAAAACTGTGAAATTTCAGCATTTTAAATCTTTTCTCTCTAATCTGAAAACACAAAATCAATTTCTATTCTGCTCTCATGTCTTTAGCTGGAAGTCTTCATTAGTGTTATTACTCAACATAAAAATCTCAGGTCAGGGCTGAAGATCATTTGTTTGGTCTTCAAGAGCACTAAGCATAATTCTTCTTTTTGAAATTAATCCTTGAGCTTCATAATGTGATTTCAGTATTTATCAGTCCTCTTTAATTTCTTTCAAGTATTCATTCCCAGAATGCATGAAATAAAAGTAGATTATAAATGACTTTAAGCCAGCAAAGGTGGCAACAAAATTATCCTAATAGAATAAAAGAGGTTTACAATGATTTGGAGACTACATTAAAATGTCTAAAATCAGTTGGCCACATTAATTCACCTCTGATCCTGTGCTGCCTTGTAATGTTGTAAAATTCCAGGCATTGACTCCTGCCATTGAATAAAGATAAATATAAAGAAAATTCTCCTTCAGCACCACTACCTTTGGCCAGAGTACCAACAATGCAGTTAAGATGAACTTGTCTTATATGAGCTGGGGGAACTAGAAAAGTACTAAATGACAATATTTTTTTTTCTTGTAATAAGAAGTCTACTGCTGTTGGATGGAAGAGAAATGAAGTAAACAAATGAGCCAAATAATTACTTTTGTATATTTTACTTGAGATGAAATAGGACAGCTCAAGAGAAACTCCAAAGTTTCCAGAGAAGAAAATTGAAAATTATTCTCATAATCTTATAGAGGACACAGAGATAAAGAGGAGTTGGGGAAAAGCCATCATGAAAATGAAAAAATTAAAAGGAAGCAGAGCAAATTTTCAATCTACATACATGTATGAGATGATACACAAAACTTGCTTTGACAAATTAATAGCAGATGAAAAAAAATAGGGATAATTTATTCTTCATTTCTTATTACTCTTTCAAGTACAATGGATTTACAAGAAAATATATATATAGGCATATTGCGCAGTATACAGATTTACACATTTATACTATATAAATATAGTGTCATAAAGGTATCAATACATACACACACACACATATATATATGCCTGTGTGTATGTGTGTGTGTGGTGTGTGTATAACTGTAAATATCCAGCTTCTTTTTAGATTCTTAGTTCACTTAATATTCTTAATAATAATGGTAATTTATAAAACATTTACATATAGTAATTTGATATGTCTCAGAATCCCATTAAATAAGTTCTACAGTTATTATTATCTCTCTGTCTTCCTTCCTCTCTCTCTCTCTCTCTCTCTCTCTCTCTCTCTCTCTCTCTCTCTCTCTCTCCTCATGGGGAAATTGGCTTCAGTCATATAGTCATTGTCAGAAATGGGATTTGAGTCCAAGGATCTATTATACCATGTGAAATGTACTATAAAATAATCTGTACTACATTTCTACTCAGTTTATCTTCTATGACTTGTGAGTAACATATTAGTTATTTTGGACATAGAGAATTTCAGTTTAGAGGAGAGAAGGAACAGGCACAATTTTGTATTCCTAGGGGGTTTCATTTTTTCCCTCTCTACCTTATGAATTTTCCTATAAGTAGAGATATCATATGAAAGTTTTGGTGGTACAGTCATATTGAAGATTAAAATGAAAAAAAGAAATAGTTTTGAAATTAAATTTAAAAATAGTCCCTGTTATGAATATTTTATGGAATAGAGTTCCACCAATTAGCTGTAAGGTGTGCAGGGACCTGATATCTGGATGCTGCCTTAGGCATAGATGGCATTAGGAGAAATACATCAGCTACATAGAATGCAGAGGGCAAGTTAGAACATGAACATGGAGTAAGTTATTCACAAATGAAAGGACTGAAGTTAAAAAAAAAAAAAGAAACTACTTTAGAAACTTGCAATGGAATTGTAAACCCAATTCTAAGTTTCTCTGCCAGTAGAATTGCAAGGATGCCTGACTGGTATGAAAACTTTGAGCCAGATGTTGACTATTCTCACTTTATACATACTGTCCTTCCTGGTAAAATTTAATTAATTCTTTCAGTTTAAGTAGAAAAAAAAATGATTAGATATGAAAATATGACACATAGGTGCATTATTAAAATAATGTCACAAAACATTGCTAATATCTGTTTTCAGTTTTTCCTATCTTGCTTTATTTATTTATTTACTTATTTTTGCTGAGGCAATTTAGGCTGTCACTTGTCCAGGGTCACACAGCTAAGGAATGTTAAATGTCTGAGACCAGATTTGAACTCAGGTCCTTCAGACTTCAGGGGTGGTAGTTTATCCACTGCGCCACCTAGATGCCCCTTTCCTACCTTTCTTTAAAAAAAAATCATTCTGCATAAGTAATATCATCAGTTTGGTAAAACATAGTATAAAATTATCCTATATTTTTACAAATAACAACTTCCCTATGATATATAATAAAATTTTATTTATGGTGGGGGACATTGAAAGTTTAGCTGACTTGCCCAAGGACACATTGATAATATTTGGAAGAAGCAGATTTTGAACTCAGGTTTTTATGACTTGAAAACTATTTCTCTAAACACTGTTTCAAATTGCCTCCTCCTTGTCTCCTATTCCTTTATAAAATCTTTTCTTTAAGGTGCTCCAAATCACTATTGATCAGAGAAATGCAAATCAAGACACCCCTGAGGTACCACTACACACCTGTCAGATTGGCTAAAATGACAGGAAAAGTTAATTATGAATGTTGGAGGGGATGTGGGAAGGCTGGGACACTGATGCATTGTTGGAGCTGTGAACAGATCCAGCCATTCTGGAGAGCAATTTGGAGCTATGCTCAAAAAGTTATCAAACTGTGCATACCCTTTGACCCAGCAGTGTTTCTATTGGGCTTATAGAAATCATAAAAGAAGGAAACCCACATGTGCAAGAATGTTTGTGGCGGCCCTTTTGTGGTGGCTAGAAACTGGAAACTGAAGGGATGCCCATCAATTGGAGAGTGGCTGAATAAATTATGGTATATGAATGTTATGGAATATTATTGTTCTGTAAGAAACGACCAGCAGGATGATTTCAGAGAGGCCTGGAGAGACTTGCATGAACTGATGCTGAGTGAAAAGAGCAGAACCACCAGATCATTATACACGGCAACAACAATGACGATCAATTCTGATGGACATGGCTCTCTACAACAATGAAATGTTTCAAACCACTGCCAATTGTTCACTGAAGAAAGCCATATACACCCAGAGATAGGAATGTGAAATGTAGACCACAACATAACATTCTCATACTCTTGATTGATGTTTGCTTACATTGTGTTTCCTTTATCTGATATGTCTTTCGTGTAGATATGATTTTTCTTGCACAACAATGATAAGTTTGGAAATATGTATACATATATTCGATTTGTCAAGATTTTAACATAATTAATATGTAGTGGATATCCTGTCTAGGGGAGGGGTGGGGAATTGGGGGGAAAAATTGTAACAGAAAGCTATGTAAGGGTTAATGTGGAAGAATTACCCATACATGTTTTGCAAATAAAATAAAATTTTAAAAAAAGAAATATATAGCCATATTTCTTTGGGACTTTGTTATTTATATTATTAGGCTATGTGCTTTTGTTTTATGACTACATTCCTATTTACATTATTTCATTAAATTTGTATGTTGTTTTCTTGGCAAAAAAATAAAATTTTATTCTTACAAAAAGTTCATTTCATTAAAAAAAATAAATAAATAAGTCTTTTCTTTAAACCAGAGTTTCTGTCTTTTAAGATAATAGATTGTTAGAGCCAAAAGAGACTATAGCAATCATATATTCTAACCTTCATATTTTACAAGTAATGAAATTGAGCCAATAGGAAATTACAGTGAAATTTTTAGGTGATACTTTGGGAATTTGGTTTAAAAGAATAGGCTTTTACTATTCATGATACTGTTTCAGAAGTCAGAGGAACTTTCATTTTAATATTTCTTATAAAGAACCAGAATAAGAGTTATATTTTTCACTTGATCTCTATATATCACAAAATATAAGAATAAGGATTATGGTTTATATGCCCAAATTGTTCAATGTGAATCTAAAGCCCACGTTTGGATATCATATTTAAACAAAATCTTATTTAAAAATTAACATGAACTGCACAAAATAACATCTTTCTTTTAATAAGAAGTTTTAGGAAAATAAATCATGAGTTTTCAAAGTATTCTGATGCATCATAAAATTAACAAAATGTGCCACTTTTTACCTTTGTGTCAGAATTATCTGACACTTCTTTGGAAGTTGTAACTTAAATTCATAAGAAGAAGCTGTTTTTAGTCATCTTTCTGCAGTTCCACTTTGTTTTTGATCTGGGAGTGAAGTGGGGATGGGGAAGGCAGATGGTAGGCTCTTGGAGTTGCCCACTCATACAATTGTTATGTCACATCACCTTCACCCTATTCTTAACATAGGTAATAAGTAAATGTGGAGCCTGAGTGAAATAGTTATATGAGGGCTAAAGCAAGAAGATGTAAGTGTCAATGACTATTGAGAAATTGGCTCTATATTAAAAACTTATACCTACCTAAATTATAGTAGGCAAATCTCACCAATTTATTGAAGGCAGGCTTGGCTTATTCTACTTAATACAATGTTTTGTGCAATTATGCATAAGAAGGCCAACTGTTGAAAGAGAGAGACAGAGAGGCAGAGAGATAGAGACAGACAGATAGAGACAGAGAGAGAGAGAGACAGAAACAGAGAGAGAGGAGAGAATTTCTTTTAGGCAAATTTGAATGGTTTCTTCCTCTAATTTTATGAGCAAAGAGATATCTTGGTAGTTGGAAATTTCAAAAAGATCAGAGAAGGAGCAGGAAAATGGATGGTATGAAGCAGTAGTAGATGATACATCTAGAAAAAATCATAGCCCATGTCAATAGTTGCAATTTCCCCCCACTCTCTTAAAAAATAGTCCTTTAAGAAGATCATAGTTATTTGTCTTGGGCTTCAACTGTCTATTAATCAGTTGTTACAGAATCATAGAATTTTAGAATTGGGAGGAACTTTAAAAGCCCATCAATCTGAAATAGGGCTCTCTGACACCAATCCCATTGATTTTTTTCATCATATTAGTCTTAACTTACTTTTTAAAATAATATCAGCTATCTCCCCTCCCAAAAAAGGAAAAATTCTTTAGTATATTAAGGGCCTGAAAGGCCCTTAATATCAGATTGAGATTTTTTTTTCTTCCTGTTATAGCTTCCCTTTTTTTCATCATAGATTTATAGTATTACTGAATTGAAAGTTATTTAGCAATCATTCTCTCCAAACTTTACTGGGAACCTCCTTAGCTTTTTTCTTTTTCTTTCTTTCCTTTTTTTTTTGGAAAAATGTTTAATTCTTGTGGGTATGCAACAAATATAATTAAATCAGTTGGAATTTACTGGATTATGCATATCATTCCAGAACCAGAATTTTCTCATATTAGCTTTGAAACTCACATAGTTCAGACCTCTTACAATGATTTGATTGTTAAAGTACTATTTTGTTTATTATGTAAATTTTGAGTATTGGAATATTATTTTCCTTCCTGTAATTCTTTAAACTCAGTGATTTCCTGTCCTCCTTTATAAAATGAGCAAAATACTGTTACACTGAGTTTAACATTGATCTTTTAAACCTTTGAGGGAAAACATAAAACTGATTCAGATCTTAATTCAGGTAAAGGAGAGTTTGGTGGTCTCTTTCATAGATTATTGACAAGGGGGGGCATGTAATGCATATTATACTGTATTTGATAATCTATTCCTCTTAATTAAAGTGGTGATTCTTTTAATTATGATTTTGTGGCATCAAGTTAATGATTACACAAAGTGAAAACTGTCTATGTTATCTGGAGAGACTGAAGTAAAATGTTATTCATAAAAGAAAGGCATATGGTCATTTACTAGATGGCTAAGTAGATGAGGATTTTCAGGAATTGACATTTCAGCACTGTGGGAAAAGTAAAATTAACTTAAATTTGATATTTCCTTCTTGTCCTTACCATTTTGTTTAGACTCTTTCTGGAGTGCTGCAGTGGTATTTTGTTTCTTTCAAATTTATGAAGTATTAAGTATATTTTTTCAATTTGTATTTTGATACCTAAATCTAAGATAGCAATTCTTTTAAAATTTCTCAAAATACAATCTCCATGTACCGCTTTGTTTTTCTTATTAAGCATGGTTTTCAGGGAATCCAGTAGTTCTTAAATTGTCTATTCTTGATTTAATTTCCATTTGAATTATTTTCTGATAACACATTTCTCATTTTCATTTTCATCCTTCTGACTTTAATAATTATCACTTTCCCAATTCTAACTTTTTAGGAATTATTTTCTTTAGTGAGCTTTTGTACCACTTTTCCCATTCATGTGATTTTGCTTTTTGAGGAGTCATTTTCATTTTTAATTATGAATTTAGTACTTTATAATAAAAACAATTTTGACTTTTTTATTTTGATTTTGTATTCTTTCCCTTCCCACTCTCCTCACTGACAAGATTAAACAATATGCAACAGATTGTACATGTGTAATCATGCAAATCATGTTTTAATACAGGTCATGTGAAACATAAATATCACCACCTCCAAACAAAGTGGGAAAAATAAAATTAACAACAAAAAAAAGTATGTTTCAATATATATTGAGACTCCATCAGTTCTTATTCTGAAAATATATAGAATTTTCATCTTAAGTCCTTCAGAGTTGCCTTAGATCAATGTATTATTGAGAATTACCAAGTCATTCAGAGCTGATTATTGTGCTTTTCTAGTTCTCCTCATCTCACTTTGTATCTATTCATATAACACTTTCCAAATTTTCCTGAGAGTATTCTGTTCTCCATTTCTTATAGCACAATAATATTCTATCACAATTTATACCACTAATTCTAGTACCCTCAGGTGATGGCTATCCTTTCAATTTCCCATTCTTTGCCACCAGAAAACATCTACTCTGAATAGATTATACTTATTGATACTTTACTTTTTTTCATTTTTTATCTACTTTTACTTACTTTATTGCTAATAGTGGTATTACTTGTATGAAGTATGGGTATGGATGGTTTCATATACAGTTCTAGTTCTATATATAGTTCTAAATTCTATAGAATGGCTACACAGTTTACAAAGAATTATTTTTAGCAACTTTTTATATCCCCTTTTCCACTTGTATTCTTTTGCTTTTAAAGAGTTCTTCACAGAATTTTTATTTCTCTTTTTACCACTATGCTAATTCTGTTCATAAGATATTTTGCTTAATATTATTTTTGTGCTTCTTTTATCAAGTTGTTAATTTCATAATTTGCTTATATCACTCTTATTTCTTCTCCTATTTTCCTCCCTTCTTCGCCCCCATTACTCTTATCTTTTTTTTTTCTTTTTTTGACTTTTCCAGAAATTATTGTTGGGTTTGGGGCCAATTTTTTTCTTCAAGGCTTTGCTTTCATTTGTCTTCTTTTGAGTTTAAATCTTAGTCTTCCTTTGTCACTATAATCCTTTTTTTTTTAATGGTCAAGCTCTTCTTTGTTATTGTTTACTTATTTTTTCCAGTTTATGCCTCGACTGTTCTGCTCATTTGGGAATGGGAAAGCAATGATCCCCAGCTTCAAGCTTTTTGTGATGCTATTTTTTAAAGGTAGTTCTGTGAGTCTACAAGTATTTGGTACTTTTAAAGTGGTATGATTTAGAAAATGGTATGGTCTCTCTTGGTCTTTATTCTAGACTTTACTCAGGAAGTCCCCCTGTTCCTCTTCAGCCACCAAATACTAGTGATTCTGCTACAGAATTCTGTTCATGCTTTGAGACTGACCACAAGAATTCCTGTCCTAGCAGAGACTGTCACCTACAACTGTTGGTGAGCATTAGAGCTATCAATCTATGCCAGTTGGACTGAGTGCTAGCATTGGGTTTCCAATTATTTCTTTCAGACCTTTTATTCCAGCCCTTTATCTTCTCTGGACTGAGAACTTCAAAGGTGCTAAGGCTGTTTTGGAGCTACCTTTATAGCTCACCACTAGAGATGCTGTGTTTAAGGTTGGCACCTATCTTGGTGCCATAGACCACTCTGTTGATCCCCTAAATTTTCTTGGTTTGTAAAAAAAGTCTCACTCTGACCATTTGTCAGTTTTTCTGCTGAATTATGCCTTCCACATCACAATTTTTCCCATCACAGATGTAATATTTTGTGTGTTGGCATAAGAAATTAAAAGGGAATTGGGGGGGGGAGAGTTTTGCAGAAGTCACAGATAAAACATGAAGGCAAGCAGATAACACAGAAAGAATAGAAAGAGAAATGCAAAAATATATTTATAGTATTATATAATGTCAACTTCTTTCATTTTTAATACCATAATAATTCAGACTTCTTCTCTGGTATTAAAGAAGAGATGAGAAATTTCATGCAAATTTTCTAGATTACAAAGGTTACTGCATGCCCCTAACCTCTGTAAAGTGGAAAAGATAACAGTATGTTTGTTAATATGTACATATATCATATGTGTATTTATATATATATACATGTTATACATATACATATATTATATATAATATATATGCATATATCTATGTATATAATAGAGTGCTGACAAAAGAAGAATTATTGAATATGGAAATTTTTAATTTTATTGCTTAGAATCATAATGAACACACTTGAACTATTTGAGGATCCAGAATTACAAAGGGAAAATAAGGGAACTTAGTGGCTGAAGTGTATTCTCAGGAACAAAATAGCTTTTGAGAAAAGCCAGTGAAGTGAAATATACTTTTTTCATACTTGATAAAGAAATAACTAATGTGTGTGAAGAAAGAATAAAATCTCCTCTTTTGCTCTGAGAAAGCAGGGTCACCTGAATGTCATGTTGAATCACAGGTAGAAGACTACTGGAGGATATTAGCTATACAGTAAGAAAAATGTAGCTAATATTGAAAATTATATTACATTACCAGAGAGTTGTGCCCACTGAATTTGTTGGACCAAGGTTTCCTCTGTTAAATTAAAAAAAATATTCTGATAAGTTTTGGGAGATTAAAGAAAAGCATCTCATAATACATAGTACATACTTATAACATGTACCTTAGATATGCTAACAATTGTGTTGAAAGTATCAATAAGAATTACACTTCTCAATGCATGCAATAAAACTTTATTAATCAGTATGTTCAAACAATAGAAGTGTCAGTTTCCTTTAAGAACAAACTACCAACATACATTTTAGAGGTAATGGTAAGCATCTTCAATCCTGTTCCCTCTCTGCTCAGCTTGAGGTTATATGTTTTTCTTTAAGGTCATTATCTAGCTAGTGTTAGTTAATAAGAACTGCCCTAAAGAAAGAAATGGATTTTTGATTCTCAAGTACAGAGAAATAAAGGAGTCAATCCCAATAGTTATTTAGGAGTAGGTTAGTGCCTACTTACAGGTTTCTTATACTTCTAGCTATGAAAGTTCTTATTTAGTTTACTACACAATTTTATTGGTAGTTCATGTCAAAAGTTACTGATATAAAAGGTTTATAATATTTTTTTCTCCTATTGTTGATCTTTCTTGGGGGCCTACACATGTTTTTCTGATGTTTAAGAGCACATATGGGGCAGCTAGGTGGCACAGTGGTTAGAGCACCAGCCCTGAAGTCAGGAGGACCTGAGTTCAAATCTGGTCTCAGACACTTAACATTCCCTAGCTGTGTGACCCTGGGCAAGTCACTTAACCCCAATTGCCTCAGCAAAAAGCCAAAAAAAAAAAAAAGAACACATACATTTTATTTACTACTTTATACCCTATTACATTTTGATGATGACAATTCATCATTTGATAAAACTCATTCACAAAATAAATGCTTAAAACAAAATTGAGACAATTTTGCTAAATTGACAAAGTTATGGTTACTATCTCATTAATATTACAAAATACATTCTCACCACACATTGTCATTTATTTTATTGTTTGATTTTTAATCACCCTTAGTAACATTGCATAGGATTCTCACAACTCCTTTGTCTTTGAGGTTGTATAACTTTGGAAGCATTATGTTTGGGCTATGTGTATGTGTGTGTGTGTGTATGCAAGGATGCTTGAAGTTAGGGTACATAGGGGAGAGCACCATTAGAGATTATATTTTACTATTCAAATGATCCAAAACCAACCACAAAATAAGTGGCCCTCATTGATGTACAACTGTGGCAGCTCAGTGAGAAAGTTTAGATTTTTTTTCTCTCATTTTTAGGGAGGGAGATATTCCAAGTATAAAAGTGGAATGAAGCCAAAGAAGTAAGAAAAAGAAGAATGTGAGATGCCTTTGGCCTGCTGGTTGTTGCCTTCACCTTTGGGGAGACTGATGAAAAATGTGGCAGGAATAGATCAGGATGTCTGAATTATTACATTCTAGGAAAGTGAGAAATGTGGTAAAATATTTTTAAAAATTTTACTACCTCCTGTATTTGACTGAAAGAGCAGATTTACCTAAAAATTTCTGTTTTGTTTTTAATTCTGAACCTAATTCATTATTTGATCAGTAATTTAAAAGTATCTTGCTTTTTTAAAAATTTGTCATTTTTTAAAACATTTTTTAAATGATTTTCCAGTTCCAAATTATCTCCCTCCCTTACAGCCTCTTCTCTAACCACGGATTATACAATCTACATAATACCTATTGTTCTAACCCTTTTTTTTTCATTGTATAAGTCTTAATTTCTGAACTGGGAACAGGGGTGGTGATGAAAAAGATTCAGTTAATAGTTAGTGGTATTCAGATGATGATTATTATTTTTTAACAGAATTTAAAATGTATACCCAAATGCCAAGCTGCATTTTGACTGAGATCTGAAACTTAAAGAAAGGAAATTATAGCAAGCCTTGATTTATTAATAATTTTAGAATGTCCCTAGCAGCAGAGAAAGATTAAATCAGATAATTCCCGAACATTAGCTTTAGGTAATGCTTGTCTCATGAATAAGCAAATTGAAATGTTAGAAGTATACTGAACAGTTGGACTCTTTACTACAATTAGCTTCAGGTTACATTCCCACCCCTTAACCCCATTATCCCCTCTTAGCCAGTTTGAAGGATCTTAGAGATGCTAAATGTGGATGTTATCTAAACACAGACTAAAAGGAAATCTTGATCTCATCCTAACTAATCTAAGAATAAGGAGAAAGTGATTCTGCATACATTTTGAAATGTAAGACTCCCTAATCAAATGCCTATCTTGTATCAGATAGTGTGCAGAATCAGATCATTTCATCTGTGTGTGTTACTACCTTTATTTACCACACTATTATAATTTAAAAGAAGTTTGACTAAATAGCCTTTGTAGTCCCTTATGTCTCTAAATCTATGATACTCTAAAGTAGCCTACAAAGGATCAGTTAACTTCAGCTTGAAGAGATCTAGTGATGTCAACCCTACTACCAATTGAGACATCCCATTTATGCCTTCAAGAATCATAAATTTCACTATTATATATCATTAATGCTAAATGTTTCATTATATCTAACTAAAGACTGCCTTATTTGCACCTTTCTATCTTTTTTTTCTTAGTTCTGCATAAGCCTACACAGGCAAAGCGTCATTCTTCTTCCATATTTCTAAAATTAAAATACCTGAAAATGGCTATCATTTTCATTAAACCACTTTTTTTCCCCATAAGATGATCCCTAGTCTTCTCTTCATTCAAATAACAATAATAAATATGAAAGGCAGAGAGAGAAAAAGAAGAAAAATAACACATCCTAAAAAATAGATATGTAACTGCCAGAGATTTTAGCTGTCATCTAACCTCTTCCTTTTATTTTAAAAAGGATGAAATATTTCCAGGGAAATTAAATGGTTTGATCTGTCAAAGAAAATTGGGGGAGGGATGCATTTAAAAAATTTATACTGTGACTAAAATGGTAACTTTATTATAATCACTTGAGAGGGCCAGCTATAAGAACCATAAACCAGGAATCTAACATTAACATCATGGTAGGAAAAAAAAAATGGGTGACAGCGACATCTTCAAGTAAACCTCCATTTCTAGCAACAAAATTCAAGTTTAGTAGTCATTTTTTCTTATATGGTATAAGTGTCCAGTGGTTTGGGTAATGCTTCAGAATCTTGCTCATTGTCTCAATAACCTATACCTTTTGCACTGCTTTGCAGCTAATTAAAAATGTAATTCCATTGGGAAATGTATTTAGATCTAACAAGTGACTTCCATTCCCTCCCTCCCCTCTGCTCCCCGCACTTCCCCCGCCAGCTTCCTTATCCTTAAATTAATGAAATTGTGTGCAAAAAAACAATATGGCAGGGTGACAGGAGCTCAATTGAAATTCCTCTCCATACATTTTTAAAATGTTTCACATAGATTTCTAAAGATTCAGAACAATAAAGGTTGAAATGAAGGAAATTTCCAAACAAAGACAATTTAAGGGGTCAATAGGAAGGGTATGTATTATGCTGTGGTGGTTGAACATTTAGCACAAATGAAGTGAGTTACCAAGAGAACATTGTACAAAAAACAAGATTATGTAAGGATCAACTGTGAAAAACTTAGCTTTTTTCAACAATGAGGTAGTCTTGGATTTAAAAAGATACCAAAAAATAGATCTAAAAAGAGGACTATGGGGAATGAATCTGGATGACAACATAGTATTTTCACCTTTTATTGTGCGCTAGGTTTTGTTTATCACTGAAAAATTGGAACTGGTTTGAAATATTTCATTGCTGCAGAGAGCCATGTCCATCAGAATTTATTATCAAATAGTCTTCTTGTTGCCGTGTATAATGATCTCCTGGTGCTGCTCATTTCACTCAGCATCAGTTCATGCAAGTCTCTCCAGGCCTCTCTGAAATCGTCCTGCTGGTCGTTTCTTATAGAACAATAATATTCCATGACATTCATATACCATAATTTATTCAGCCACTCTCCAATTGATGGGCATCCATTCAGTTTCCAGTTTCTAGACACTACAAAAAGTTTTACACAAACATTTTTGCACACGTGAGTCCCTTGCTCTCCTTTAAGATCTCTTTGGGATATAGGCCCAGTAGAAACACTGCTAGGTCAAAGGGTAAGCACAATTTGATAACGTTTTGAGCATAGTTCCAATTTTCTCTCCATAATGGTTGAATCCTTTCACAATTCCACCAACAATGTATCAGTGTCCCAGTGTTCCCACATCTCCTCCAACATTTCGCATTATCTTTTCCTATCATTTCACCAATCTGAGAGATGGAGATGGTAAAGATGATTTCCGAATTTGATGCTTCCCTCCTAATCTTGTCTGTATTTATTATATTTGTACAGAAACTTTTTTAACTTAATATAATCAAAATTATCTATCTGGTGTTCAATTAGGAGTTCCAGATCTTCTTTGGACATAAATTTATTCCATCTCCACAGGTGTGAGGGGTAAACTATACCACATTCCTCTAATTTGCTTACAATATCAGTCTTTATATCTAGATCATGAACCCATTTAGATCTTATTTTGGTATGTGGTGTTAGGTATGGGTCAAGCCCTAATTTCTTCCATACTAGTTTCCAATTTTCCCAGCAGTTTTTGCCGAATAGTTAGTACTTATCCCAAAAGCTGGGGTCTTTGGGTTTATCAAATACTAAATTGTTAAAGTTATTGCCTAGATTATCCTGATAATCTATCGTATGGCACTGATTGACTGCTCTATTTCTTAGACAGTACCAAATGGTTTTGATGACTGCTGCTTTGTAATATAGTTTTAGATCTGGTACAGGAAGGCCACCTTCATCTGCCTTTTTTTTCATCAATCCCCTTGAAATCCTTGACCTTTTATTTTTCCAAATGAACTTTGCTACTATTTTTTCTAGATCTGTAAAATAATTTCTTGGGAGTTTGATTGGTATGGCACTAAAGTAGATTAGTTTGTGTAGTATTGTCATTTTTATTATATTCACTCTGCCTACCCATGAGCACTTAATGTTTTTCCAATTGATCAGGGCTGATTTTATTTGTGTGAAAAGTGTTTTGTAGTTTAGTTTGTATAGTTTCTGACTTGCTTGGCAGATAGATTCCCAAATATTTTATCCTATCATCCGTTATTCTAAATGGAATATCTTTTGGTATCTTTTGCTGCTGAATTTTGTTGGTAATATATAAAAATGCTGATGATTTATGTAGATTAATTTTCAAACCTGCAACTTTGCAAAAGTTGTGAATTGTTTCTAGTAGTTTTTTAGTTGAGTCTCTAGGGTTCTCTAAGTATGCCATCATGTCATCTGCAAAGAGTGATAATTTGGTTTCTTCATTACCTACTCTAATTCCTTTTATCTCTTCTTCTTCTCTCATTGCTAAAGCTAACATTTCTAATTCAATATTAAATAGTAATGGTGACAGTGGGCAGCCTTGTTTCACTCCTGATCTTATTGGGAATGGTTTTAGTTTGTCTCCATTACCTATGATGCTTGCTGATGGTTTTAAATAGATGCTGCTGATCATTTAAAGGAAAAGCCCATTTATTCCTATACTCTCTAGGGTTTTTAATAGGAAGAGGTGTTGGATTTTATCAAATGCTTTTTCTGCATCTATTGAGATAATCATATGGTTTTTGTTACTTTGGTTATTAATATATTTAATTATGCTCATAGTTTTCCTAATATTGAACCAGCCCTGCATTCCTGGTATAAATCCTACTTCGTCATAGTGTACTATCCTGGGGATGTCTTTCTGTAATCTCATTGCTAATATCTTATTTAAAATTTTTGCAACAATATTCATTAGGGAAATTGGTCTATAGCTTTCTTTCTCTGTTTTCACCCTACCTGATTTAGCTATCAGCACCATATCTGTATTATAGAACGAATTTGGTAGTATACCTTCTGTCCCTATTTTTTCAAATAGTTTGTATAGTATTGGAATTAATTGTTCTTTGAATGTTTGGTAGAATTCACATGTAAATCCATCTGGCACTTGAGATTTTTTCTTAGGGAGTTGGTTAATAGCTTGTTCTATTTCTTTTTCTAATATGGGGCAATTTAAATAGTTTATATCCTCTTCTGTTACCCTGGGCAATCTATATTTTTGTAAATATTCCTCCATTTCATTTAGATTATCAAACTTACTGGCATAAAGTTGGGCAAAGTAACTTTTAATTATTGCTGTAATTTCTTCTTCATTGGAGGAGAGTTCTCCCTTATCATTCTTGAGACTATTTGATTTTCCTCTTTCCTTTTTCTTATCAAATTAACTAAAGGCTTATCTATTTTGTTGGGTTTTTTTGTAGAACCAACTCTTAGTTTTATTTATTAATTCAATAGTTTTCTTATTTTCAATTTTATTAATTTCTCCTTTTGTTTTTAGAATTTCTAATTTGGTATTTAATTGAGGGTTTTTAATTTGTTCTTTTTCTAGTTTTTTTTTTTAATAATAAGCTCAATTCATTGATCTTTTATTTCTCTATTTTACGCAAGTAAGCATCTAGAGACATAAAATCGCCCCATATGACCACTTTGGCCATATCCCACAAATTTTGGTATTTTTTTCTCATTATTGTCATTCTCCTGGATGAAATTGATTGTGTCTATGATTTGTTCTTTCACCCATTCATTCTTCAGAATTAGATTATTTAATTTCCAATTAACTTTTGGCCTATTTTCTCCTGGCCTTATATTGCATGTAATTTTTATTGCATCATGATCTGAAAAAGATGCATTTACTATTTCTGTCTTTCTGCATTTGATTTTGAGGTTTTTATGCACTAACACATGGTCATTTTTTTTTTTTTTTGCTTTTTGCTGAGGCAATTGGTGTTAAGTGACTTGCCCAGGGTCACATAGCTAGGGAATGTTAAGTGTCTGAGACCAGATTTGAACTCAAGTCCTCCTGACTTCAGGGCTGGTGCTCTAACCACTGCGCCACCTAGCTGCCCCACACATGGTCAATTTTTGTATAAGTTCCATGGACTGCTGAGAAAAAATTAAATTCCCTACTATCTCCATTCAGTTTTCTCCATAGATCTATCATACCTAACTTTTGTAACAATTGGTTTATCTCCCTAGTTTCTTTCTTGTTTATTTTGTGGTTTGATTTATCTAATTCTGAAAGAGCAAGGTTGAGACCCCCACTAGTATAGTTTCACTGTCTATTTCTTCTTGCATCTCTCTTAATTTCTCCCCTAGGAATTTGGATGCTATTGCACTTGGTGCATATATACTTAGTATTGATATTGCTATATTATCTATGGTACCCTTTAATAAAATATAGTTTCCTTCCTTATCTCTTTTGATTAGATGTATCTTGGCTTTTATTTGATCTGAGATAAGGATTGCTACTCCTGCTTTTTTTTTTGTTCACCTGAGGCATAATAGGTACTGCTCCAGCCTTTTACCTTCATTCTATATGTGTCACTCTGTTTTAGATGTGTTTCTTCTGGAGAACATATTGGGGGATTCTGGTTTTTAATTCAGTCTGCCATCTGCTTCTGCTTTAAGGGAGAGTTCATCCCATTCACATTCACAGTTAGAATAACTAATTCTTTATTTCCTGCCATCTTATTTACCCAAGTTATGTTTTTTCCCTTTTCTTTCCCCTTTCTCCCTTCCCCCCTCCTCAGTACTTTGCTTTTGATGACCCCCTCCCCCAAACAATACTCCACCCTTTAGGTCCTCTCCCCTGTTTTTACACCTTTCCCCTGATTCTTCTATTTTCCCTTCTATTAGTTAATCCCTTTCTTTTCCTCCCACTTCCCTCTAGCAACAGACAAGTTTCTATGTGAAATCAAGTGTCTGATATACACTTTTAGAGCCCAACCTGATGAGAATAAGATTTACGCAATGCTCATCTCCCTCCCCTCTTTCTCTCAATTATATTAGGTTTTCTTTGCTTCTTCAAGAGATTTTACCTTGTTTTTACCTCCTTTTTTTTTTAGATCTTATTTTACCACTTTTCCCCTCTTTTCCCCAGTATGACAACTTTTCCCCCTCTAGTTTTCTTTTTGATATTATCAAAGTAATATCCAGTTAATTATACCCCCAAACTTTAAGTGTCCCCATAGTAAAAATAACGTTCTCAAGAGTCCTTTCCTTTTTACCTTTTTATGCTTCTCTTGAGTTCTGTGTTTGGATGTCGAATTTTTTGTTAAGATCTGGTCTTTTCATTAGAAATAGGTGAAATTCACCTATATCATTGAATGACCATCTTCTTCCCTGGAGGATAATGCTCATTCTAGCTGGATAGGTTATTCTTGGCTGTAATCCAAGTTTCTTTGCCTTTCAGAATATCTGGTTCCAGGCCCTTCCATCCTTCAATGTGGAGGCTGACAGATCCTGGGTGATTCTTATTATTGATCCTCGGTATCTGAATTGTTTCTTTCTAGCTGCTAGCAGAATCTTTTCCTTGGTGTTATACTCCTGAAATTTAGCCACAATATTCCTTGGTGTTTTAATTTGGGGGTCTCTTTCAGGAGGTGATCAGTGAATTCTTTCAATGGTGCCTTTGCCGTCTGATTCTACAACTCAGGGCAGTTTTCTTTCAGGATTTCCTGGAAGATAGTGTTTAGATTCTTTTTTTCATCATGACTTTCAGGAAGTCCAATAATCCCTAGATTGTCTCTCCTAGATCTATTTTCCAAGTCAGTTGTTTTTCGTAGGAGATATTTCATATTTTCTTCTAATTTTTCATTTTTTTTTGTTTTTGTTTGACTGATTCTTGAAGTCTTATTGAGTCATTCACTTGCATTTGTTCAATTCTTATTTTTAAAGTGCTGTTTTCTTCAGTTACCTTTTTAAGCTCCTTTTGTATCTGGCCAATTTGTTCATTGCACTCTTTCTCTACTTCACTAATTTTATTTTTCAATAAATTGGCATCTTTATCATATCTCTTTTGGAGGGCTTCTTGCACTAACTTCAGTTTTTTTTTTCCCATTTATCCTCGAGCTCTCTTTTGAGATTCTGTATGCAATCTTCCAGAAAGGCCTTCTGAAAAGGGGATCAGTGATGGTCCTTAATAACATCCTCTGGAGTTTTGTCTAAAAGAACCTCGGGATCTTGGGTTAGCCCTTCTCTGTCTTGATAAAAGCTGTCTATGGTGAGAGCTCTCTTTTACTTCTTCATTTTTTTTTAGACAGTGTGTATATCTCTTTAAGGTTTGGAAAAACAGCGGCTAAAGCTCTTTGCCCTGGGGCAATTTGTGGAATTAATTTAAGGTGCTGGGCCGCCCAAATTACTCCTTAAATAAGGCAACTCTGCCAGAACACCTGACCCCAATCCGGGCAGAGTGTCCCCAGTGCCTCAGATAAACTTCAGGTGTTTGGAGTTTGGATTTTGGAGTTTTTGCCACAATGAGCTGAATGCCACCCTCACTTCTGGCCTACACCACTCTTTATCCCTCTGTCTGAGTTAGACAAAACTGATGTGAAGTTCCTCAGAGATATCAGAAAACAGTATCCAAGTTTTTCTGAATTCGTTGACTTGAAGATCAGTTCAGAGGCTTATTTTATTGTTGATTTGAGAGAA
>JAJPUD010019586.1:0-26293 GCA_023553655.1 Myrmecobius fasciatus | reverse complement strand
CCCCTCCTTTCATCTCTTTCTTTCTCCCTCTCTTCTCTCTCTCACTTTCTTCTCTCTCTCTCCCTCTCTTTTTTTCCTCTCTCTCTTACTTTCTCGCTCTCTCTCTTTCTTCCCCCCCTCTCCTTTCTTCCTCCCCTCTCCCCACACATACACACACACATTCATCCCTTCATCCACCAGGGCACTTTCTCCCGCTGATCCTGGGAGAGAAGGCAGTGAGACACCCTGTCTGGGGGTCCAGGGTACTTTGCTCCAAGGGCAGAAGAGTCTGTACCCAGGGAAGGAGGGGAACCCTAGGGGCAATAAAGAGGAATGAAAAGGGAGGGAGCCAGAAGGAGGATATGAGTATATAAATATGCATGCAAGCATCCACATGCGTCTCCGGGGACCTGCAGGCTCATAAATGTATGAGACATGGGCATGTGTGTGAAAGGAAATGATTTTGTGGCTATGGGGAGGCAGGGCAAAGTTCACAAGCCCAGAAATTCTTCATGCAGCCCAGACCCTGTGACTTCCATGGAACTCCAGGGGCAGGATGGGAACTTCCCCCATCTTATCTGGAACTCAGCTAATGGTAGCCTCTGGGCTGACTTGCTGGGACTAGGGGATGGTAACCTTAGGGATCGGTATATCCTTTTACAATTTGCAAAGGTCTTTTATGGACATCACAATTCTGGGGGTAGTGGTGGGGGGTAGATAGAGGGGTGAGGGAAACTAGACTGGGAGGTCACAGAAGAGACATAATGCTTTTGAAATAATAAATTTTAAAATGTCTAAGGGCAGTTTCAGGGGGTGGAGGAGTGAGCTAATTTAGAATATAATTATTATTATTATTATTATTTTTGCTGAGGCAATTGGGGTTAAGTGACTTGCCCAGGGTCACACAGCTAGGGAATGTTAAGTGTCTGAGACCAAATTTGAACTCAGGTCCTTCTGCCTTCAGGGCTGGCACTCTACCCACTGCGCCACCTAGCTGCCCCTAGAATATAATTTTTAAAAAGAATGTTAAAGCAAGGTGATTGGCCAGTTCCAATGGTCTTGTGATGGGGAGAGCCATCTGCACCCAGGGAGAGGTGGGAACTGAGTATGGATCACAACATAGTATTTTCACTTTTTAAAAAAATTGTTGTTTGCTTGCTTTTTGTTTTTTTTTTCTCATTTTCCCCCTTTTTGATCTCTCTCTCTCTCTCTTTTAGAACCCAATTTTATTCTATTAAAGCTTTTTATTTGCAAAACATAGGCATGGGTAATTTTTCAACATTGACCCTTGCAAAACTTTCTGTTCCAAATTTTCCCTCCTTCCCCCCGACTCCCTCCCCTAGATGGCAGGTTTAACATAGTTAAAATATATGACAAATCCAATATATGAATACATAGTTATACAGTCATCTTGCTACACAAGAAAAATCATTGATCTCTTTTTCTTATGCATGATAATTGTGGGAATATGTATAGAAGAATTGCACATGTTTAACATATATAGGATTACTTTCCATCTAGGGGAGGGGGTGGGGGGGCAAAGGGAAAGAAAAATTTGGAACACAAGGTTTGGCAAGGGTGAATGTTGAAAATTGTGTATATTTTTGTGTGTGTCTATGTTTTAAAATTTAAAAAAAAAGCTTTAATAAAATGTTTAAAATTAAAACAAAATGCCTTTGGGAAATATTTAACAAAATAAATTTTAAAAATCATTGATTTTAAAAAGTCTAAATGGCAGACTAGCTAGTGGGATGGGCATAGTAGAATAGGTGTATAACACAAAAACAGAGAACCAATCAGCCCCAGGGATGAACAGCTGATAGGGATGTCCAACTCAAAGCCTCATTACAGTTGGAGACCAGGGGGTGGCAGCAGAGAGCAGCATGGCACAGAGATGCCCATCAAGGGTGGGGATCTAGCAGGATGGGACCCTCAGCTCAGATGGCCTGATGACCTTGTTGGAGGTCATCTCCACTAGCTGTCCCTCCCGAGCATTTGTTCCGGTACTTAGCACAGAGCTTGTTCATAACAAGTGCAAGCTTTTTTTTTTTTTAACTTTTAAAAATTTTTTTTAAATTTCTAATAAAAGCTTTTTATTTTCAGAATACACGCAAAGATAGTTTTCAACATTCATCCTTGCAAAACCTTGTGTTCCAAATTTTTCTCCCATCCTTCTCCCCAGCCCCCTCTCCCAATCTAATAGAGGTTAAACATATACAATTCTTCTAAACCTATTTCCACATTTATCATGCTGCACATGCATGCTGAATGGTGGACCTGTGGGTGAATAAAAATCCTTTCCATCTAGCTAGACTCAGTCCAGGATTCACAAGACCTATCCTACAAGAGCATCATGCTGCCTTGCCCGTGACTGTACCATCCATCCCCTCCCTGCCCTAGCACTTGATCTTGTTACTGATCAAATCAAACCCTTGGGATTGGAAAGTGTGTGACAATTTGCTGTCCACAATCCTGGGTAGCCACTTAGGCCAAAACTCCCTCACTCCCACTATTTAAATAAATACACACTTGGGTGTATTGGTGTAGTGGCCCTGGAGTCAGGAACACCTGAGTTCAAATTCTACCTCAGACTGCGACCCTGGGCCGCCTCAGTTTCCTCAACTGCAACATGGGGATACTTCCTATCATATGAGACAACATTCATATAGTGTTTAGCACATAATAGGTTCAGTAGCACATAGTAGGCACACAGTAAGTATTAATAATTTTTTTCTTTCCCTTTCTTCCTTCATAGAGCAGTTTAAGCACTACCTTTTACATGAAATCTTTCCTTATTCACTCTCATCCCCAGCTATCTTGAATTCATTTTTATTCTTCTCATTCTATTTATTCTGTACATACTGAGTATGTATTTGCTGTTTCCCTCATCAGAATATAAAACTCAGACTAGGGATTGGTTTGTTCTTTATATTTGTATCCCTAGGATTCAGGTCAGTGTCTGGAACATAGAAGTACATTAATAGGACTTTAATAAATACTTGTTGGTGGTTGATTTATTATCACCTCCTTATCCTGGATAAGGCTAAGTAGGACAGCCAGGTGGAGCAGTAGTTGGAGCACTGGGTTTGAAATTAGGAAGACAAGTGTTTATGAGTTCAAATCCAACCCCAGTCACTTAGTGACCCTGGGCCAGTCACTTAACCCTACTTACCCCAGTTTCCTCATCTATAACATGAATTGGAGAAGGAAAGGGCGAATCACTCCAGTTGGTCTCTGCCAAGAAAATCTCAACTGGAGCCACAAAGACATACTGAAAAACGACTGAGCAATAAAATAGCTCAGATACTCCTTTCTCTTTGGCTACAGAGACTGAACACTTTCCAGGTTCTCCAATTTTTAACAGCTATCCTTCATCATCTCATCTTCTTTCTGACTCCTTAATAGAGTGCTTTCTCAGGTTCTGGCCTGTCTTCTCCCTTTCAAGGTAGAAATGTGTTTTGACCTTGAAATTGGGAGGGTGACCTTTTTGTATTGACAAGGAACTAGAAATTGAGTGGGTGCCCATCAGGTGGGGAATGGCTGAATAAGTTATGGTATATGCATGGTATGGAACATTATATTCTATAAAAAATGAGGAGCAGGCTGATTTCAGAAAATTTACAGAATTGATGCTAAGGGAAGTGAGCAGAACCAAGAGAACATTGTAAACAGCAACAACAAGATTATGTGATGATCAGCTGTGATGGACGAGGCTCTTTTCAACAATGAGATGATTCAAGCCAATTCCAACAGGCTAAGAAGCACTCACATCCAGAGAGAGAACTATGGAGACTGAATGTGGATCAAAGCATAGTATTTTCACTTTTTTTCTTTTTTTTTTTGTGGTGATGGTCTTATTTGCTTGGTTTGTTTTTTCTTTCTCATGTTTTTTTCCCCTTTTGATCTGATTTTTCTTTCTTTCTTTTTTTTTTTTGGTTTGTTTGCTTAATTTATTCTTGGAATTGAGATCTTTAGGGATTGAGAATAATACCTATCTTTTCCCACATTACCCCATTCCCCATGCACCTTGCACAGTTTTGATGAAGCAAATGGGTATTACTATTGTAGTTGAATGAATGACATTAATAATAGTTGCTTCTCCTGGGGATGGACAACAGATGCCTCTCCTGTACCCTTTTTTTCTTTTTTTTAAAATTTTATTTTATTTGCAAAACATATGTATGGGTAATTCTTCAACATTAACCCTTACATAGCTTTCTGTTATAGATTTTTCCCCCCTACTCCCTACCCCTCCCCTAGATGGCAGGATATCCACTACATGTTAATTATGTTAAAATATTGGCAAATCGAATATATGTATACACATTTCCAAACTTATCATTGTTGTGCAAGGAAAATCATATCTACACGACAGACATATCAGATAAAGGAAACACAATGTAAGCAAACATCAATAGAGAGCATGAAAATCTTATGTTGTGGTCCACATTTCACATCCCTCTCTCTGGGAGTATATGGCTTTCATCACTGAATAATTGGAAGTGGTTTGAAACATTTCATTGCTGAAGAGAGTCATGTCCATCAGAATTGATCATCATATAGACTTATTGTTGCCGTGTACAATGATCTCCCAGTTCTGCTCGTTTCACTGAGCATCAGTTCATGTAAGTCTCTCCAGGCCTTTGAAATCGTCCTGCTGGTCGTTTCTTACAGAGCAATAGTATTCCATAGCATTCATATACCATAATTTATTCAGCCATTCTCCAATTGAAGGGCATCTATTCAGTTTCCAGTTTCTAGCCACAACAAAAAGGGCTGCCACAAACATTCTTGCACATGTGGGGCCCTTTCCTTCCTTTATGATTTCTTTGGGATATAGGCCCAATAGAAAATGCTGCTGGGTCAAAGGGTATGCACAGTTTGATAACTTTTTGAGCATAGCTCCAAATTGCTCTCCAGAATGGCTGTATCCGTTCACAGCTCCACCAACAATGCATCAGTGTCCCAGCCTTCCCACATCCCCTCCAACATCCGTCATTAACTTTTCCTGTCATTTTAGCCAATCTGACAGGTGTGTAGTGGTACCTCAGGGTTGTCTTAATTTGCATTTCTCTGATCAATAGTGATTTGGAGCACCTTTTCATATGACTACAAATAGTTTTAATTTCATCCTCTGAAAATTGTCTGTTCATATCCTTTGACCATTTATCGATTGGAGAATGGCTTGAATTTTTATAAATATGAGACAATTCTCTATATATTTTAGAAATAAGGCCTTTATCAGAACCCTTAAATGTAAAGATGATTTCCCAATTTATTGCTTCCCTCCTAATCTTGTCTGCATTGGTTTTGTTTGTACAAAAACTTTTTAACTTAATATAGTCAAAGTTATCTATCTGGTTTTCAATTAAGAGTTCCAGTTCTTCTTTGGACATAAATTTATTCCATCTCCATAGGTCTGAGAGGTAAACTATATTACATTCCTCTAATTTACTTATAGTATCACTCTTTATATCCATGATCTGATTTTTCTTATACAGCATGGAAATATGTTTAGAAAAATTGTACATGTTTAACCTATATGTTTGCTGTCTGGGGGGAGTGGGGAGAGAAGGGATAAAAAGATTTTGCAAAGGTAAATGTTGAAAACTATCTTTACATGTATTTGGAAAAATAAAAAAGCTATTATTAAAAAAAAAGAAATTGGGGAGCTGGTTGTGAATCCTAGTTCTGCTATTTACTCTCTGGATAATTGTCACTGAAAATTTGTGAACCTCAATTTCCACATCTGTAAAATCAGTAATTAGAAGACTTCCCTTCCAGTTACTGGAAGGTCCAGTTCCAGTCTATGATCCTATGGTTCTTTCTCTCTACATCTTCTTTTATAACTCCAATCACTGCCAGGTTGCCAACTCTACTATATACATGTGCTTCCCAAATCTGTCATCAGAAGTGGTTGGGTGGTACCATGGTACATAGAACACTGGACCTGAAATCAAGATCTGAATTCAAATCTGACCACAGACACTTAATAACTGGGTGACTCTAAGCAAGTAACTTAATTTCTGCTCCAGTATCCTCAACTATAATGTAGGAAATAGTACCTAGGCAACAAATTAAATACCTTAGATATTATATATTATATATATATATATATATGTATATATTTATTTATTTATTTAGATCTCAACTGAGATTTTTTTTTTTTTTTTTTTTTTGCTGAGGCAATTGGGGTTAAGTGACTTGCCCAGGGTCACACAGCTAGGAAATGTTAAGTGTCTGAGATCAGATTTGAAGTCAGGTCCTTTTGATTCCAGAGCCGGTGTTCTATCCACTGTGCCATCTAGCTGCCTCTTGAGATAATACTTAATGCTTTTTAAAAAGTGCTTAATACAGTGCCTGGCACATAGTAGGAGTCATATAAATGCTCATTCTCTTCCCTTTCCCTCTTCTGTATCTATACCAGTCTTGACTTATCATCTGAGTTCTAGACTTAATATCCTATCAACATCTCCAACTCAACATGTCCAAAACCAGCTTCATTATTTTTTTCTATAAACTTTCCCTTCCTTCTGACTTAATTGTTCTTGTCTGACCATTCAGTTAGCTTCCCCATCTTCAGAAACTTCCAGCCACTTTTTACTCTTCGATCTCTCATCTTGAATTCTAAATCAATTGAAAATCACAACCAATTAATAATTACAATGAACAGGGGCAACTAGGAGGCACAGTGGATAGAGCACCAGCCCTGAAGTCAGGAGGACCTAAGTTCAAATCTGGTCTCAGACACTTAACATTCCCTAGCTGTGTGACCCTGGGCAAGTCATTTAACCCCAATTGCTTAAGCAAAAATAATAATAATAATAATAATAATAATTACAATGAACAATGGCATTTAATATTCACAATTACAAGTAATAATGATAATACTCAATTATCAACTACAGCTCTCGCATCTGTGCCCTATTCCTTATTTCTATGACTACCACCGTATTACAGGCTCTCATTGACACTCAGTCTCCTGTTCTCCACTCTTTCCTCCCTCAAATCCATCCTTCATACAACTACTAGCATAATCTTCCTTGTCTATAGATCTGATCATGTCCTTCCATTTCTCAAAGATCTTCAGTGGCTCCCTATTACTTCCCGAGTAAATCAGTTATCAAGCACTTAAGAAGTGCATACTCTATGCTAGATGTTGTGCTGGGACCTGAGTATGCAAGGACAAAAACAAAAGTCCTTGATCTCAAAGAGATTATAATCTATTCGAGGAATCATAGTGTGAATGTATGTAAAATAAGTAGAAAATGACTTTTTGGGGAGGATGGGGAAAGTAGCAGCAGCCAGGGGTAGGAGACAGCTGAGTGGTGCAGTGGATCAATTCCCAGCCTCGGAAAATAGGTAGACCTGAATTTAAATCCTACCTTGATCATTTACTAGCTGTATGATGCTAGGCAAGCCATTCATCTTGTGCCTGCCTCAGTTTCCTTGTCTGTAAAATGGGGACAAAAATCGCATCTACCTCTCCAAGTCGTTATAAGAACAAAATGAGATATTTGTGAAGTGTTTCACTAGCCTTAGTGCACTGTATAAATTCCAGTGGTTATTATCAGGAAAGACCCCATGTAGAAACCATATAGGAAAGGAGTGGTGAAGGCAAGAAGGGATTCTGAGAGGATGGTTCAGACCAACTCCGGGCAGCTCTGCCCAGCGATCCCTGTCCCCCAGAACCTCTTTTTCCTATCTCACTTTCTATTTCCCCTGGACACGTTCTATGCTCTAATTAGCCTGGCAATCCCCTCCCCCCTGGACCAGAGCATGAGATGACAGGTCCCTGTTGTGGTTTGCCCTTTGTTCTCAGAGGCCCATAATTGGATAGAAGTGAGGGAGGGCTGGGCAAGGTCCCAGGCCTCCTTACCTTCCAGAGGCCAGGAGATGGCTCACTGGGAGACCTGGGCCTTTTTAAGCAGTGGGCTTTGATAGGAATCAGACTGAGGCAGCGCCCATTCTGTGACTGAGGCAAAGAGGCTGAGTGGCCCCGAAGGCCTTTGGGCCTCGGCCAGCCGGCCCCAGGCCTACCTGGGTCCTTCCAGCTGCGGACAGTCTCCTTGGCTGCTCGGCTCTGCAGGGGGGACCGGGTGCTCTGCCGATGGCTCCTCGGGCCCAGCGCTGCTCCCCGCCGCTTCTGCCTCCTCTGTGCTCTCCACCACAGGGTCCAGCTCCCCCTGCAAGCATCCTTAGCCTTGGGCCGGGTTCTGGGCCCCAGAGGACTCCGACACCCTGTCTCAGTGCTGTGGGTCTACTCTGGCTAAGGGCTGCTGGGGATCCCTCCACTGGGCAGAGCCTAAGACTGGATTTTCTGGGGGGATGAGGGCTTTGGATGGGCAAACGGGCCCCCCAGGCTAAGACACCGGAGGTGGGGAGAACACTGGATCGGCCCTGGGACCTCGGCCTTGTTCCCAGCCCAGCCTGCCCGACAAAGCGTTCCCGCTCCGCCTCTTCCTGTTTTCAGGGGAGACCTTGGCCTGTCCAGGGATCGGGGTCACTCACTGGGGGCGGTGCTCTCCCCCTCCGACTGCGGGGTCTAGTAGCTCGGCCGCTCATCTCTGGTTGGGCCTGGTCTGTGGGGAGAGAGAAGGTGGGCCCAGCTGACATCCTCTCCCCTTTGTCTTACCAGACCTCAGTTCTTGGGGTCCCACCCCCACCCAAACACACACATCCTGCTGCTTCCTCTGTCTCTGTCCCAGTCTCCCTGGTCTGAACAACTACGAGCATAATCTTCCTAGTCCTTCCACCTCTCAGAAGTCTTCAGTGGCTCCCTGCTCCTTCCCAAGTAAGTCAGTCATCAAGCATTGTGAAGTGCATAGGAAGTGGTAAGTGTCTGCGGGAAGATTCGAACTCAGGCCCTCCTGACTTCATGGTCTGAACTCTTAAAGCCCCCTTATTGTCATTTTTTTTCCTTACCCAGATTCACTCATTGGGCCAAATCTTTGAGCCCAATCCTCCAGCCAGACAGTGGCGACAGAATCCCACCAGAGCTCTCCTCTTCCTTACCTGGGATGGCCACTCACTTGACCTGTTAGCTCAGGGGGAGCATAGGCCATGTGCTATCAGGCAAGAAATATAGAAAAAATCCTTGCAAGAGGCAGGAAGAAACTCTTTTTAGAAGGAGGTCTGTACATGATACTCTGATGGATGACACTCTAATGCAAGGCTTCTTAATATTTTTTATGTCTGAGACCTCTTTGGAAGTCAGTCTGGTAAAAGCCCTTCTCAGAATAAAATTTTTCAATGCATGAAATAAAATAAAAATGCAGGAGGAGCTAAATGGCGCAGTGGATAGAGCACCAGCCCTGAAGTCAGGAGGACCTGGGTTCAAATCTGGTCTCAGACACTTAACATTCCCTAGCTGTGTGACCCTGGGCAAGTCACTTAACCTCAACTGCCTCAGCAAAAAAATAATAATAATAATAAATAAAGTAAAATTGTAAAGGATTACAAAGGAAACCAGTTATATTAAAATGCAATTCTTTCTCTCTCTCTCTCTCCATATATATAAATATATGGGCATATATACCTATTCTTACACATGTATACATAGAGACATATTTTATATAATACATACATATTACATAGTTATTATGCATAAATTCATGAATTTCTAGTAATCTATCTACAGACCCTTGGGGGATCCTTTAGTCCAAGGCTAAGAATCCCTGCTCTACAGGCTGATTTCAGAAAAGCCTAGAAAGACTTCCATGAACTGATGCTGAGTGAAGTGAGCACAAGCAGGAAAACACTGTATACAGTTAAGAGCAACACTATGCAATCCTATGATAGACTTAGCTCTTCTAAGCAATTCAGTGATCCCAGACAATTCCAAAAAACTTTGGATAGAAAATCTGCATCCAGAGAGAGAATTATGGAGCCTGAATGTAAATTGAAGCATACTATTTTTACTTTTTTTGTTGTTTGCTTTTTCTTTCCTGTGCTTTTCCACTTTTGTTCTGATTTTTCTCTCACAAAATGACTAATATGGAAATATGTTTAAAATGATTGTTCATGTATAACCTATATTGGATTGCTTGCTGTCTTGGGGAAGGAGGGAGGAAGAAAAAATTTGCAACTCAAAATCTTTTGGGAATGAAAGTTGAAAGCTATCTTTGCATGTAATTGGAAAAATAAAATATTATTAATTTTTTTTTAAAAGCCAGGAAAAAATGCCTGTTCTAACAGCCTTCCTCTCTACCCAAGTTGGAGATCTTTTGCTCACCTTAACTTTTGAAAAGCTTCCTGCCCCGTGAAGCTTCATGCATCACCTGTCTGGATTTCTGATTTCTGATAAGGATGTATCCCTCATCACTGGCTGCTTCCCACTCCCAGAATTCAGCAGATGGCCCTTCTCTTCCCAAAGTCCACATAAGCAATCAGTGTTCTAAACTAGTTTCTCTGCTTGCTTCTAATCTCTCCCCTTTCAGTCTCAACACTTAACATAGCACTTGGCACACAGTAAACATATATAATATTCATATTAATAATTAATAAAGACTTAATAAAGTTTTTTCATTTCATTTCCTCCTAATACCAGCCATCTTCCTCCAAAAAACTTTCCCTAGTCAAACCATTTGCTAATACTCTCTTCCTTCTCAAATGACCTTTTATTAAATTTGTCATACTGAATCTCATAAAAAAGCAAACTTTGAGACTTTTTGTCTTTGTATCCCCAATACCTATCCCGCTGTCCCTCACAGATGCCTTTTAAATATTTATTGAATTTAATTGTTGAATCTTTTTTTTTTTTTTGTCCTTCCTCTCACTTTCTGTGACTCCCTATGACCTATGGGAGAAAAGGCTAAACTCTTTAGCCAAGAATTCCAAGTTCTCTCCCTGTCTCTTCTTCTACCAAAAACTTAGCAGCATTTCATCTTCCCACCTTTCAACATGCATTTTATGGGTGCTATGAGAATGACAAAACTAAGAACTCACTGTCTGGCTGGGAAAATAGCTTTGTTCTCCCATCCCTAGAACTATAATGCAAGGCTACAAGAGAAGTAGATGGGGTAGAGATTACATCTGATAGGGATGAACAGGGTGGATCAGGGAAGACTTCTTGGAGAAGATCACATTGGAACAGAGACAAGAAGGAAAGACAATTGACAGGCAGATGGAGGAGGAGACATATTCTTCTATATGATTCTCTGAACATCCCTAGCCTGACTACAGGGATCTCCCATCTTCCACCACCCCGCCCAGGCTGCCTGGCACTGGGCTGGGCATACACTGGGCATCAAGGCTTTTGATAACTAAGATGGTCCTTTGGGGGGACCATTATCCTGAGACAGGAAGAAAGTCAAGTTGACCAATGACTCTCTCTGTGATCTGAGGAAAGCAACTTTCCCTAGTTGGGCTTCAAGTATTCTTATGTATAAAATAGTGTGGACTGCAGGATCTCTTTTTAAAGTCCCTTCTACTTCAGCAGCGTATAGGTGATGTCTGGAGACATCATCAATATCTCCAGGTCCAATGGTTCTTGATCTGTGGGTTGCAGATTCTGTCAATCTTAAAGTATTGCAAAAGCTCCATCTCATGCAATAATTCAGTGTAACAAATGAACAAACAATTTATGTTCTATAAGCTAAACAAAGTCATTTGCCCACGATCACAAAGGTAGTAAATATCAAAACTTTAAAAATATTCTGTTAGTGGAAGTTCAGGAGCTGGGTCCAGTACATAGGAAAAGAAGCTGAGAAGAGATTCCAAATGCCCCAGTGCCCATCTGACTGGAAGATCATTTCCTTTTTGGAAGGGTGAGCTAGGGCTCCCTTATATTTACCTTGGGAGTTACCAGAGTTGAAGCCATGTAAATACTGGATTCGAGCTCACAGATTACCTTCCAGGCTGCATTTACCAGGCTCACACCTAGAACCCAACACAGTTCCCCCATCATCCTTCTCTTTACCCGGTCTTTGGACATCCAAAGCCAAGAGTAAAGAGAGGACCAAGAGGTCACAACCCCCCCAGTGCTGGGCACTAAAGCAAGGCTCCCCAGACCCTCCCAAGTGCAATGGGTACCTCCGGCTCATCAGGCGAAGGGAAGCTTGAGGACTCTCCCAGGGCTCCCTGTTACTGACAGAGGGCAAGTCCAGGCCAGCAGATAGATTAGTAGGACTATCACTGTCAATAGCTGGTCAGGCCAGTGCCGGAAAGACCAGGGGCTGGGCTCAAGGAAGTAGGATACAACCTCCCCCATGTCACGTGGGTCCCTATTGTGTAGCTTCCTCCCCAAGGGCATCTGTTCCCTACACACCCCAGGAGCAAAGTCAAGGAAGGAAATGAGGGAGGATAATTGGGGAGTAGTGGGGATGGAGAGGGACCTGGGAGCATGAGAAACAGGGAAAGAACCAAGGATGCAAGAACTAAGGAGCAAGATTGAAGCAGAATGAAGGGAGTGAAGGGTGAGGAAGAAGAAGTGAGAATCAGAAAAAAAAAACTGGGAGAATAAAAATGGGAGAAAAATTTGGGAAGTGAGAATGGTGAGAGAGTTGGGAAAATGGAAATGGGAAAGATAGAGCAGAAATAGTAAATGGATAATTAAAATTCTAGATAACTAAAGGAGAATAAGTTTAAGATAGATATGGATGGACTCTATCCTATCTGTACTGATGACATTCTAGGATATTAAAAGAAAAGGGTTGACAGATATGATTGATGAGCCACTGATGGGGTTGTGTGGGACAGTATCTTCCACAAAAATAGAGCCTCTCGGAGTAAGAAAAAGCAAAAAGGGGCTTATTACCATCCCCTGAGAAAGGGCATCTCTCATCTGACAAGGTGTTTGTCAATAAAAGGAGAATGCAAAGCACAAACTGCAAAACTTCAGATTAAATAGCTTGAATCTCCAGAAGCCCCCATGCCCTCAGGCTGGTCTTTTCTCCCTTTGTTTGAGAGTTACATTCTAATCATGGAAATCTAACCCAGAAACAAAAGAATACAAGTCAATAACAATAAACTCAATTTAAGTTTCCCTAGAGAACTGCAATACAAGCAGATATCCTCAGATAAGAGAATTCAAAACCATCATCACCTTTAAAAGAAGTATTTAAATACTAATTAACAGATGGTGGGAAAACAGAAGGGGACAAATACCTGCAACTTTTAGCTGTAGCTCTATTTGTTATTATAAACTCTCAAGTCACAATTAAAGTATAGTTTAAGGCTATATTCCCATGAGAGTGTCTTCACTCAGTTTTTCCACAAAGGGTGAATAAGATTCCAACAAAAAGTCCCCAGGTTCTTGGTAGGTTCAAGAGCCATAGGGAAGGGCAATAAGTGGAGAAGGCCTGAATTTTATTGTCTAAGCTACTCCCTGAGGCAAGCTGGGAGGAGGAAAGACAGGATTATCTTGTCTTTAAGTAGTTTTTAAATCTTTTGCTCTTAAGTAGGTCTTTTGTTATTTTAAGTGAACCTTAAAATTGCTGTAGGCCCCAATTGAATTCTTCATCCAATCTCTCACCCATTGGCTTGATCCTACAGTTACTGTTTCCAGTCAGAGGGCCTAGTTATATCAACTCCTAAAGTTATTTTTCTCCTATAAAAGAGTCTATTAATCCCCTATTTTTTTTGCATATTTATTAGGAACTGCCCCTTTATGGCAGCAAGTTCTTTAGGGACTTTGCCAGCCTTATGGAGTCTTTCTTCTTATTATAACTAACTCCTTTTAGGGTTGACCCACTTATTAAATGTCACAATTTTAGGATTTAGCTTGCTTTAATGGCATCTTTCCCCCTTATTAATAGCAAGTTTTGCTAGGGAACTTAGTCTTCATCCTTTCCCTCATTAATTTAATTAATTAATATATTCATTAATTAACTCACTTTTGGAAATTAGCTTCCTGCCAGAAGTATAATAACATTTCTGCCTCAATTTGGAGATGGTCTAAACCTAAGTTCTTTTGAGACATCTCGAAACACTGGCCAAAAATCCCAATATATTTTTGAGGTTCAGCATTTCTGAACCTCATCACTATCAGTTATCACTAAAAGTTCTGGGAGGACAGAAGGGGTCCCATAATGTTGAGGTTGGGAAGGGACCCCAAAAAGTTGGAGGTTACAGACCAGTGTTGAGAGATGACTCAGAATTTGCGGGCTTGAACCCATATCCAAGTCAAGGAGCAAAGTTTAATTGTAATTGTAATTGAAGCGGGCTAAGTTCCCAAAGAATTTTACAAAGGACTAACAGAAATGAGACCCATTTATCCAGTTCTTCATGTCATTGATATGCTAATTTTATGGCCTAGAGGTACAACTGAGTTCTTTGGTTATCTCTCACCTGCAGATCTAGGACTATCCTAAGGCCAGAAGACTTTAGAATTATTGACAGACAAGATTGTCAGAACATTATCATTCTAAGGTCAGAATCTCAGGATCACTAATATAAATTCCCTAAAGTCTAAGGGAAGAAATATTGTTATATTCCTAAGCCAGAGGACTTTTACAACCTCAGGATCACAGATTCCAAAACCAGAAGACTGGCAGAGTGTTAGCATAGGCACCCCAAGGTCAGGGGGATCTCCCTAGTGCTGCCTCCTCTAGAAGCTATATTCCATCAATAGGATTGGAGAAAGACAAAGGTCCTGATTTCCAGTGGGTCATTGTGTTTGACGTCAATTTCTGGCAAAATTCTGGCATGTATTGTAGCACCTTCTCCAAGATGGTTTCTTCAATTTCTACTTGCATTGGGAGGTTTGATCTGTAGAGGACAGTTGCTATTACCAATTTTAGGAGATATTAGTTTCGGATCCTGCCAGACTAATCTGATTTCCTTTTTTGACAGTTACTGGATCAATATATCAGGGGATTACTGAAAATAAAATGTACCTAGAGTTGAGGAAGATATTATCCTCCCAGTCTAAGTGGAGATATGTGGGTTGGACATAGAAACAAAAAGATTCAAAATTGGTTAAATGATAATAATTAAAGGGTAATCATCCCATTTAGGGCAGTGAGGTGGCACAGTGGGTAGAGTACCAGGCCTGGAGTCAGGAAGATTCATCTTCCTGAATTCAAACCTGGTCTCAGATACTTACTAGCTGTGTCACTCTAAGCAAGTTTACTTCCCCCTGTGTGCCTCAGTTTTCTCACTTATAAAATGACCTGGAGAAGGGAATGGCAAACCACTCCTGCCAAGAAAACCCTAAATAGGGTCAGGTAGAATTGGACATGACTAAACAGCAACAATTATCCCCTTTTCTAAATTTTCCCATTTCTGTCACTATTTTTTTTAATTAATTTTTTTTTAATTTGCAAAACATATGTATGGGTAATTCTTCAACATTAACCCTTACAAAGCTTTCTGTTACAAATTTTTCCCCCCTACTCCCCACCCCTCCCCTAGATGGCAGGAAGTCCAATACATGTTAATTATGTTAAAATACTTGTCTGTCACTATTCTTTCAGTTTCCCAGAGTTATGACCATGGCATTATTCTCCATACCCGGCTCTCCTTACCCCACATCCAATCAAATGCCAAACTGTTCTCTTTCTGATTCACCATACCTCCCCCATTCAACCCTTTCTCATTGCTCATAGAGTCCCTACTGAAAGTCAAGCTCTCAACACCTCTTACTTGGATTGCTTCAACAGCTTCCTCCTTGCCTCAAGTCTCCCCCAACTTCAGTCCATCATAAACACTGCTGACAAAATGATGCTCCTTAAGAACAGATCTATCCACAAGCCTCCCCAACTCAGCAACTCCTAGAAGTTTCCTGTTGCTTCTAGAATTAAACATAAATTTTCCCAATCATTTCACTTTTAAAGTACAATACAACCTATTTTTCCAGACTCCCCCTCTTAATCTGAGATCCAGACAAACTGACCTTTGCTCCTCATACACAATATTCCATACCTTTGCTCTTGCCATCCCCCAGGTCTGAAATGCCTTCTCTACTTACCTCTGCCCAAAAGAAGTGCGAGATGTGAAAATTTAGAGAATCCACCCCAAATGTTCCCATGGATGATTTGTGCCTGACCTGACAGAGCGTTCTGAGCTCACATTGGTCGGATCAGCCATAGTCAGACACACTCTGATTGGACTCCAAGATTGTAATGTCATTTTGGTCCTCTTTGATTACAAAGACCAGCCAGCCAGTCTTATAGAGTTGCCTCATAGAGTCCATTTCTTCCTTTAAGACACAGCTCAAGAACCATCTTCTGCATGATCTTGGCTGATCCATCCCCAACTGCTAGAGCCCTCTCTCCAAAGCTAACTTACTTTGAATAATATATTTGTGTTTATTCACTTTGTATTATAAGTGTCTGCTCTGGTTTTCACTCCTTGAAAACTAGGTGTTCCAGATTTTACCTCTCTTCCAGGACGTTCAATACCCTTAAGGGCACCAGCCCCGAAGTCAGGAGGACTTGAGTTCAAATCTGGTCTCAGACACTTCCTAGCCGTGTGACCCTGGGCAAGTCACTTAACCCCGATTGCCTCAGCAAAAATAAAAATTATAATATATATTATAATATATTCTATATTACTAGAAGAGGTCCAAGGAAAGTACAGAGCTTGAGTCCATGGCATATGAGAATTGGTTGAACTGGGATATTTAATTTCTTTCTTTTTTTTTATTATTATTTTATTTTATTTGCATAACATATGTGTGGGTAATTCTTCAACAATAACCCTTACATAGCTTTTCGTTACAAATTTTTCCCCCCAACTCCCCACCCCTCCCCTAGATGGCAGGATATCCATTACATGTTAATTATGTTAAAATATTGGCAAATCGAATATATGTATACATATTTCCAAACTTATCATTGTTGTGCAAGAAAAATCTTATCTACACAAACGATATATCAGATAAAGGAAACACAATGTAAGCAAACATCAATCAAGGAGTATGAGAATGTTATGTTGTGGTCCACATTTCACATCCCTCTCTCTGGGTGTATATGGCTTTCTTCAGTGAGCAATTGGAGGTGGTTTGAAACATTTCATTGTTGAAGAGAGCCATGTCCATCAGAATTGATCATCATATAGTCTTGTTGTTGCCGTGTATAATGATCTCCTGGTTCTGCTCATTTCACTCAGCATCAGTTCATGTAAGTCTCTCCAGGCCTCTCTGAAATCATCTTGCTGGTCATTTCTTACAGAACAATAATATTCCATAACATTCATATACCATAATTTATTCAGCCATTCTCCAATTGAAGGGCATCTATTCAATTTCCAGTTTCTAGCCACTACAAAAAGGGCTGCCACAAACATTCTTGCACATGTGGGGCCTTTTCCTTCCTTTATGATTTCTTTGGGATATAAGCCCAATAGAAATGCTGCTGGGTCAAAGGGTATGCACAGTTTGATAACTTTTTGAGCATAACTCCAAATTGTTCTCCAGAATGGCTGTATCCGTTCACAGCTCCACCAACAATGCATCAGTGTCCCAGCCCTCCCACAACCCCTCCAACATTCATCATTAACTTTTCCTGTCATTTTAGCCAATCTGACAGGTGTGAAGTGGTATCTCAGGGTTGTCTTGATTTGCATTTCTCTGATCAATAGTGATTTGGAGCACCTTTTCATATGACTATAAATAGTTTTAATTTCATCCTCTGAAAATTGTCTGTTCATATCCTTTGACCATTTATTGATTGGAGAATGGCTTGAATTTTTATAAATATGAGACAATTCTCTATATATTTTAGAGATGAGGCCTTTATCAGAACCCTTAAATGTAAAGATGATTTCCCAATTTATTGCTTCCCTCCTAATCTTGTCTGCATTGATTTTGTCTGTACAAAAACTTTTTAACTTAATATAGTCAAAGTTATCTATCTGGTTTTCAATTAAGAGTTCCAGTTCTTCTTTGGACATAAATTTATTCCATCTCCATATGTCTGAGAGGTAAACTATATTACATTCCTCTAATTTACTTATAGTATCACTCTTTATATCCAGATCATGAACCCATTTAGATCTTATCTTGGTATGTGGGGTTAGATGTGGGTCAAGCCCTAATTTCTTCCACACTAGTTTCCAGTTTTCCCAGCAGTTTTTGTCAAATAGTGAATACTTATGGGATATTTAATTTCAAAGAGAAGGTTGGGTGCAGAGAGAAGAGGGAGGGGAAATGAAGAATTAGTTTTGTTCTATTTAGTCCTAGAGGTCAGAACCAGAGAATAAATGGGAGTTGCAGAGACATATCTGGCCTTGAGGCATGAAGAGCTTCCTCACTGTTAGAAAGGCTTTGAAGGTAAAATGATTTTTCTTAACACTAGATGCTCATTTGACAGGTAGGTGGTAGAAGAGAATCTTGGTCAGGTTGGACTAGATGGCATCTCAGGTCCCTCCTAGCTCTAAGAATGGCCTGACCTTGTACCTCTGTACCTAAGTCAAGGATCAATCAGCATATATTAAACGCCTACTGTGTACCAAGCAGTGTGCTAAACTGTGGAGGAATAAAGAAAAGTAAAAGACATTTTCTGCTTTAAAAGACTACATTTCACAGAGGAGACAACATACAAACAACTATATTCAAACAAAATATAGATAGCATAGAGGGTAGTCACTAGTGTTAAGGGTCATGGGAAAATGCTTCTTGAAAAAAGTGAGACTTGAGCTGGGTTTTTTGTTTTGTTTTGTTTTGAGGCAATCAGGATTAAGTGATTTGCTCAGGGTCACCCAGATCAGCTAGTGAGAATCTGAGGCTGTGGTTGAATTCAGGTTCTCCTGACTCCAGAAGGAGTTCTCTATTCCTTGTACCACCTAGCTGCCCCTCTAGCAGATTTATTAAATTCAATATGCCCCAAACTCAACTCATTATCTTTCCCCCTCTAACTTCCCTATGGTTGAAGCTTCTTCCAATTCCTCATCCTCTTTTTTCTCCCCATATTCAATCTGTTGTCAATTCTGACAATTTCACCTTTGTCTCATCTTTCAAATATTTCTTCTCTCCTTTGATACTGCCATTATCCTAGTTCAAGCCTTCATCCCTTCCCACCTGGACTATTGCAATAGCTTCTGGTGGAACTGCCCGCCTCCAGCCTCTTCCCTCTCCAATCCATTCTCCATTCAGCTCCAAAGTGATTTTCCTAAAGTTCATGTCAGCATCCTAATCAATAAATCACAGAAGTTTCCTATTCCCTCCAGAATCAAATGCAAACAGCCCCATTTGGCCTTCAAAGGCTTCATAAGTTCCACTCTACCTTTCCAGTCTTCTTGCACCTTACTCTTTGCCATTTACTAGTGACACTGGTATCCTCATCTCTATCTCTGAGCTCTGGGTATTTTCTCTGGCTGTCTTTCATGTCTCCCTTCTCATCTACAGCCTTAGCTTTCTTAAAGTCCATCAAAAATCCCATATTTTACAGGAACCTTTTCTCAACCCTTCTTAATCCTAGTGCCTTCATGTTTAACATATATTGGATCACTTGCTGTCTAGGGGAGGGGGTAGAGGGAAGAGAGGAAAAAATTAGAACACAAGGGTTTATAAGGGTGAATGCTGACAATTATGCATGTATATATTTTGAAAATAATATTTAAATTAAATTAAAATTAAAAATTATTAATTTAAAATAAAATCAAAATAAAAAATACATTTTAAATAAATCTTTAAAAATCCTAGTGCCTTCCCTTTCTTATTCATTTTCTTTATGTTTGTACACATTTTTGCTTATTGTTTTCTCATTTGCTTGTGAGCTCTTTGAGAGCAAAAACTGTTGTTTGTCTCTTTTAGTATTCCAAGTGTTGAGATTCAAAAGGGAACCCTGAAAAGTTGGAAGTTAAGGGTTTTTATGGCTACAGTCAGAGAAGCCTCTCGAGTTGAGCTGCAAATCAAGATATCATCTATATACTTCAAGTGCTCATGGCTTCTACTGACCACTTGCTCTGATTATAGAAATTTGCTATAAGAGGAAAAAGCAGGGACATGATTATAATAGTGTCAAAACTGGTCCTTCAGTCTGAGATTACATACATGACAGGAGAAAGCACAGCTCTGTTTGACAAGCAATCATGCAGGACCAATTCCACCTTGTAGCCAGATGCAGGAATAATCAGGTGGGAAACAGAACTGGGAAAGTGAGTCAGAAGGATCTGACCTTGGGCAGAAGGTCAGATTGTCCTCCCAGCTCTTGCCCAGATAAGAGATCCACCTGTGACAGTTCAGGAAGGCATCCTTCTGAGTAATTTATGGCATTTCTCTCTAATGGTGGGTTACTGACTTAATGATCCATAGGCATCACACCCAAATTCAAAGCTTAAAAGATCATTTAGAGTCCCAAGAGATTTTATTTCTAATAGCAAATTCTACTCGTCACAGCTTAGGGCTAGATACATTATTTTTAAAAGTTTATCAGGACAAGCACATAGGAGATTTTGTTTAGCATTTTTTTGTGAGTTTAAACTCATCCTGGTGTCAGGACCAATCATTAAACAAGCTTATAGATTCTTAATAAACATATTCCTCATTTAAAAACTATACATCCTAAACAGGCTCATTTTTCAGGGCTGATGACCTTGCTTGCTTACCTTGATGGTTTCAAGAAAATTGGCAAGTTTACAAATTAAGGAGAGTTGACTGAGACCCCAAAGAAGGGGCTGAGCTTGCTGTTGCCCACCCCAACTATTAGCTTCCATGGGTGGTGCTATTTGATACCTCCCCCCACTCTGTGAAAGGGGAAAAGGGGGGCTGCACACTTTCATACTTGAAGGTCAACTGATAAGGCTTTCATCTTATCCCTCTTGTTCGACACATAATAATTACCAATTTTAGGTTTAACATGATGACAACAACTCCAAATAATTTAGTAAACAATTTTATAATTTTTCTAAGAAATAGCCAGTCTTAACTGTAATGTCCTCTTAGTTTTCTAGCAAAGATGGAAATGCCTAATTCCCTAAATTACATTTACAAAACATTATAAAACAGGATTAGCAAGGCTTAATTGTGTTTTTTTTTTTTTTTTCTTTTGATTGTTCAGTTTATTCTGTCCCCAAGCTG
Source organism: Myrmecobius fasciatus (assembly GCA_023553655.1). Taxonomy (NCBI): domain Eukaryota; kingdom Metazoa; phylum Chordata; class Mammalia; order Dasyuromorphia; family Myrmecobiidae; genus Myrmecobius; species Myrmecobius fasciatus. Next base: position 5,352 of record JAJPUD010019586.1, on the reverse strand, counting down.
TTGCAGCTTTGGGTTGTGTGGGACAGTAGAAACCACAAAAACAATTAGAGATTCTCAGAGTAGGAAAAGCAAAAAGAGATTTATTATTATCTCGAGAGAAAGGGCAACTCCTAACCAACAAGGTGTTAAGAAGTGCAAAGCCCAAACTTCAGAACACAAGATTAAATAGAACAGAAGCCTGGAGGAGTCCAGGCTTATGCTCTAAACATGAAAATCTATCCCAGAAACAAAAGAACAAATTGCCTTTAAAAGAAGTATTGAAATGCTAATGAAGAGGTTGTGGGAAACAGGAGGGGAATGTTCATTCAAAACAATTAAATACCTGCAGCTTTTTAGCTCTAGCTTAACTTGTTATTGCAAAGTCTCAAGTCATAATTAAGGCCTAGGTTAAAGCCATATCCTTCGGAGAGAGTCTTCATTCAGTTTATCCTACACTGGAAGTTCTCAGGGAGGGTTTCAGTTTTCCCTTTCCCTTCAATAAGTTTCCCTTTTGTTTTAGGGAGAAAACAAGACAATTCTTAAAATTAAGATAGAACAGATTTTAAAATTGACAACTTGAGTTCATAAGATTTCCTAAATTCTAATTAAATGTTCCAGACAAACTCAATTGCCATTTGGTTATTTTCCAATTCACACAAACCATTTCTCTTTTCTGAGCCAGGAAAGGGTTTTTAACAGTCTGGGCCCTCAGAAGTTTGACTCCAAGCCGGCCATTTGTTGCCAGAGCTTTTCTATTTTCCTAAGTTCCCAAACTCTTAAATCTTCTGTTAATACTGTCAGCACAAGTAGAATACAACTTACATATCCCTTTCGTGGGCTTTGATTGGAGCTCCTTTAAGACTGTTTTTACTATTATATCTCAAATAACAAATTTCACTGAACTGGGTATATTTTATTTCTCTCCTTCTCACCCCTTTGTCCATGTATCCACTACAGGAAGTAGGAAAGGGAGAAAAAAGAGAAAGAGACTCTTTCCTCTATGAAGTCCTGGGAAAGCCTGGTATGATAACCTTAATTTAGTTGAATTTGCTTCCAAATTATTTTACACACACCAAAAAAATCATTTATCTTAACATTGGAATTGTATGTTGGTCACATCTAAAAACCCACATAAAGTTATCAAATATGAAGCAAATATATCTAAAGCAGTTAACATTCATATAATTTTTAGGCTAAGCATTTTTGCAATCATGTGATCTTCACAACAATAATCAATATTATTTCTCTTTACAGATCAGAAAACTGGGCAGAGATAAAATAATTTGCCATAAATGGCCCAGCTAATTTATATCCAGAATTGAAACAGAGAATGGTGGGCTTACTCAGCGCAGAGGCTGACTGGCTTTCTCACCTCAGGCTGCCATGCTGGGGGGTGCCAGGGGTACCCGGATTCTTTCCGGGCAGTTGCTGGACAGAACCTGCTGAAGGCTGGGGGGCTGGTTTCAGGTAGTTTCAGGGGCCAAGGCTCAGGGATTACTGACCATGGGGCCTGACCCCCCCCTCCACCTGCGCCCCCTGCCAAGTTGGGTTGGGGTGTGGGGTCCCCATGACTGTTGCTGTTTCCCCCATTTCTACAGGTGGGGCAGAATTTGAGTTTCCCTACAGTTCTTCAGCATTCTCTTTTCTTAATCTGATCTGAGACAAGAGGAGCAAACAAAGAGGGGCTAAATCGATCCCCACAACTGAGATACACTCAGGACTTCGGGCAGTGGGGCATGCTGAGTGATCAGGGTTGTGAAGAGGATCCCTTCATACCTTCTGGGGTGCTTTTACAATGGAGCAGTAGGAGACTCCGGGCAAGATAGGAGTCAAGGAAGGGTTAGCAAAAACTTGCTATTTACCTAGTTGTTTTTTATTTTTCATTTCTTTCAGAATGGGGTAAAATCCTGGACTTATTTCCAATGTTTCAGGAATTTTTCTTGCAACTTTTTTTTTTTAATAGAACAGTATCTTTAATGAACATTGATAGAAAGATTGCACAAAATATTAGCACATAACTTACTCTTGCAATCTTAAAATGATTAACTGCCAAGCTCCTTAATCATTGCTCTCAAAACCTTGAGGATCTAAGTTTTTGAAATATATTTTATATCATATATATGTATATAAATATATATATAAAATACAAAAATATTTTATATTATAATTTCAAGTAGCTAACTTTGTTTTTGTTTTTCTTTGCTGGCTACATTTTAAATCTTTCCAGGTAATCTAGCTCATAGAACAAACACGGCACACACATTCTGCACAGAGATGCAGATACATACAAAAATGACATGGAAGAGAATTGTCCCATCTTTGCCAAAAGTCATAAAATTTCTCTTCCAGAATCAAAAAGGTGGCAAAGGTTAGTTCTTTGCCAAAAGCCAACCTAGAGCACATCGCCTCTCCTCCAGAAAGTCCCAACGGTTAGTTTGCTGAAAATTGCAAGAATTTCCAAGTCTGGGTGTCCCCACTCAAGGAAACCTGCTGAGTGTAAAGCTCAAGGGGACCCAGACAAGCCTTCTCCCAGTTTCTGAGGGTGTCCCAGCTATAGGATTGAGGGAGAAAAAAAGGGGGGGCTTATCTTTCCAAGGAAGGAATGAAGCCCGACTGTCTCCGTATGGATCACCAAATGTTGAGGTTCAAAAGGAGACCCCAAAAGGTTGGGGGTCACAGACCTGTGTCGAGAGGTGTCAAAAAATTTTTGGACTTGAACCCATCTCCAAGTGAAGGGGCAAAATTGAAATAGATTAAGTTCCAAAAGGATTTAGCAAAGAACTAGGACCAAGAAGACAAATTTATAGGAAAAGATAGATCTGATTCTTCATGTTACTGATGTACAAACTTTACGGTTCTGAGGGAGAAGCAAGGAGTGGTCTGCTTAGGAACCCTGTTATCACTTACCGGCTGATTATTATCTGTCACTCAGCAAAGTTTCTAGGACTAGAAAGCCTGGAGACTTTAGGATTGTTGACAAACATTGTCAAAACAGTAAAACACTTACGCTCTGGGGGCCTCAGCATTATTCCTATATTTCTCCTAGAAGCTGCACCCTATCCCCAGCACTTAGCGAAGTTTTTAATAATTAAATGATGAGGGCTTGTTGAGTCAAATGGAGGAACTGAGAAGTTGGGTTGTTTCTTGGGTCCCTACATCCTTTGGCTTTCATTAATTTTCCTCTAACTTGTGTTTAGTATGAAAGGAAATAAACTTTTAGAGTTTACCATGAACATGCACATAAAAATAAAGGTGAATTTTTCATAAAGAAAATTTTATTCAGTAAACATTTAAAAAACTGATTTTACATTTTTTTACTTTTGGACTGTTTCAGTGGGCTAAGTGATTTACAAAACATTAACAGAGTGAAGACCTTTCATAAGAATATGACCTTGACCTCGACCTATGGCCTAATCGTGACCTGAGACTTTGTAATAATAAATTGTGCGTTAGCCTAAAGCTGCAGGGGTCTGATTATTTTAGATAAACTTATATTCCCCTCTTGATCCCTGCCTTGACCTTTTCATTAACACGTAAGTACCTAATATGGAAAAGAGTGTGTTATTGACTAGTATTGTTTGTCTGTGTCAGATTTCTGCCTTAGGATGTAATCCTGGACTCCCCAGCCAATGGGAGATGAAGGTCAGAAGGGGGGGGGGGGAGACTTCTGCCTTAGGGTCTAAATATTCTCAAGTTTTGCAATTTGAGCTTTGCACTCCTTTCTATTGGGAGCTGCCCTTCCTTGGAAGATTGTAATAAATCCCTTTTTTGCTTTTTACCTGGAGAGTCTCTGATTTTAATGTGGGTAAGGGCTGCTGTCCCACACAATTCCCCCAACTCTCTGGACATGCTTCTCCAAGGTTGTTTTTTGTCCTTTGTTCTCAAAGAGGGCATGACAACAGAGGGAAGATGCTGTGACGGAGTGACAGAGGGCTGGGCAAGGTGGCCTGCCTCCCTTTCCCCTCCAGAGCCATCTGGGTCCAGTGGCCACATAGAGAATGGGATAACTGGGCATGCCCCTGGATGTGATGAGAGAGCTTTGCCTTTTTTTTTTTTTAAAAATTAAAGCTCTTTAGGGCAGCTAGATGATGCAGTGGATAGAGCGCCAGCCCTGAAGTCAGGAGGACCTGAGTTCAAATGTGATCTCAGACACTTAACACTTCCTAGCTGTGTGACCCTGGGCAAGTCTCTTAACCCAAATTGCCTCAAAAAAAAATAATAATTAAAAAAAATGAAAGCTTTTTATTTTCAAAACATATGCACGGATAATTTTTCAATATTGACCCTTGCACAGCCTCATGTTCCATATTTTCCCCTCCTTCCCCTAAATGGCAAGCAATCCAATATATGTTATACATGTTAAAATCTATGTTAAATCCAATACATGTAAACTTATTTATACAATTATCTTTTATTTATTTATTTTTTTTTGCTGAGGCAATTGGGATTAAGTGACTTGCCTAGGGAAACACAGCTAGGGAGTGTTTATACAATTATCTTGCTGCACAAGAAAAATCAGCTCCCGAAACAAAATGAGTAAGAAGACAAAAAGCAAACGAACAACACAAAGAACGTTATGATGTGAGAGCTTTGCCTTTTTAAACTGAGGTCTTTAATAGATCTCAGTTAGACTGAGGCTGCATCCATTCAGTGATTAACATTAGGTAGCAACAAAGCAAAGAATCTCCTCTTTCCCCTAGTGAAAAATAAATAAATAAATAAATCCGGGAGGGGAAGATTCTCAGGGTTTCTGGCCAAAAAGAGCCAGGGGAGAAATGCAGAACGAGGGCAGGGAGAAAGATGAATCCCAGCCCCGCCCACAACCACAGACCCCGCCCACCGCAGCCTTCAGACCCCGCCCATACGGCCCTCTTCCTGTTCCATCTTCTTTCACCAATTTCATCTTCCGGAAACTCGGTCGACTCCCGGGAGATCCTTCGGGCTGCTACTTCCGGGGGCGGGGGAGAAAATGGCGGCTTCCAGTCTGAACTGCCGTTGCTGAAGCACCTGTCGGGGAAAGGATTCTCAGCTGCGAGAACCGAAGCGAGAGCACGCTTCGGCATAGCTGCGGAGCCCTGGCCGAAGGTCAGTGTCTTGGGAAGGAGACGAGAGTAGGAGGAATGGCGGACCCTTCCCGCTGGGGGGGGGGGGAGAAGACGGACTACACCCATCGGGGGTCTCAGCATCCTCCCTAGGGAGAGGATAGAGCTAGACTAGATCATCTCCGCGGCCCCTCCCAGCGCCTACGTTCGGTGACCCGCTAGTCTGAGAGGTGGTCCCAGGCGCTTGGCCTATCATCTACGGCCTCCGTGCCTTTGCGCCGCTACTGGCGCCTATCTCTTAGCCTTTTCTGGGCTTAACTCCGAGCTGCCT
>JAJPUD010019585.1:0-26295 GCA_023553655.1 Myrmecobius fasciatus | reverse complement strand
TTAGCATCAGTCCATGTAAGTCTTTCCAGACTTTTCTGAAATCGTCCTCCTCATCATTTCTTATAGAGCAATAATATTTCATTGCATTCATATAATATAACTTATTCAACTCCCCAAGTGATGGACATCCACTCAATTATACTGGTTCCTTGCTACTATAAAAACAGATGCTAGAAACATTTTTGCACATGTGAGTTCTTTTCCCTTTTTTGTGATCTCTTTGGACTGCAGACCCAGTAGAGATACTGATAGATCAAAGAGTATGCTCAGTTTATTAGCTCTTTGGGAATAATTCCAAAGTGCTCTTCAGAATTGTTAGATCAGTTCACAATTCAACCGACAATGTATGTGTTCCAGTTTTCCTACATCCTTTCCAACATTTATTATAATTGTTTCCTGTGATCTTAGTCAATTTGAGAGGTATGAAGTAGTATCTCAGAGCTGCTTAATTTGCAAATTAGATTTCTCTAATCAAAAGTGATTGAGCATTTTTTTTTCACAACTAGAAATGGCTTAATTGTCTATTCATATTCATTGGCCATTTATCAGTTGGGGAATGACTTGTATTCTTATAAATTCTCTATATATTTTAGAAATGAGGCCTTTATCAGAAATATTGGATGTAAATTTTTTTTCTCAGTTTTCTGCTTCCCTTTTCTTGTTTGCATTGGTTTTGTTTTTACAAAACCTTTTTAATTTAATATAATTAAAACTGTCCACTTGGCATTTCATTATGTTCTTTAGTTCTTTGGCCATAAATTCCTTCTTTCTCCACAGATCTGAAAGGTAAATTATCCCTTGTTCTCCTAATTTGCTTATAATATCACTGTGTCTAAGTCATGAATCTATTTCAATTTTATCTTGTTATAAGGTGTTGGTCAGTGTCTAGTTTCTGCCATATTATTTTCTAATTTTGTCAAATAATGAGTTCTTATCTCAGAAACTGGAGTCTTTGGATTTATCAAACATTAGATTACTATAGTCATTGACTCTTATATCTTGAGAACCTAATCTGTTCCATTGATCCACTACTCTAGTTCTTAGAACCAAATGGTTCTGATGATTACTGCTTCATGATATAGTTTTAGGACTGGTATAGCTTGGCAATTTTCTTTTTAAGGCATTGCTACAAAAAGTTACTTACTTGAAAAGGAGCTGCTTAATTGCAAAGGAGTTACTCAACAAAAATCCAGATAGAGAGGAAAGGTACTAGTATTGCTTTACATGTAAATTGTGTAATCTTTTAAATAAAACTTTTTGCATCTTCCACCTTAATAATTGTTCAATTTAAAAAATCTAGAGGCATAATGAATGGTCCCCTAAATTTCCTTCCCTGCCCTCAATGTAGATATGCATGAAGACTTTACAATTTCTCCACCAGTTTTATGAGGTAGGTGTCAGTACTTGGATGAGGGGAGGAGTTTTCTCTGTATAATGACTTAAGACCAGTTCAAATAAAAGTATATACATTATTAGACTACCTGTCATCTAGGGGTGGGGATGGGGGGAAGGAGGGGAAAAACTTGGAGCAAAAAAACATTTTGCAAAGGTCAATGTAGAAAAATCACTCATATGTTCTGTAAATAAAAAGCTTTAATTAATTAAAAAATAAAAGTATATACATTAAGGAGAAAAAATAAGGTCTGACTGTGACATTCTCTTATTCAATAAACTCCATGAGTTCCCTGTTATCTCTGGGATCAAATAGAAAATCATCTATTTGACTTCTAAAGCCCTACACAGCCTGATCTCTTTTTACCTTGCCAGTCACCTTACACTTTACTCCCTTCTCTATACTCTAGGAGTCTCCTCTCTATTTATAGCACATCATACTTCCATCTTCCAGTTCCCTGCTTTTCATTAACTGTCTTCCATGCTGCTCTTGTTCTCCTTCCTCACTTTCAGCATCTTGGTTCCCTAAGACTCAACTCAAATTCAAGATCTTTCTCAAATGTCCTTTATTGCTAGTGATGTACTTTCTGCATCTCTGTGCCACTGAATCCTTATCTTTCTTTAAAGCCCAGCTCAGGTCCTGCTTCCTATAGTAAGTTTTTCCAGATCATGTCTGTTGGAAGTCCCTACCGCTTCCCAGTCAAATCACACTGGTTCCACATTAATACCAATAAGGAATTCTGTGAAATGGCAGCAATATTTGAATTCACAGAATTCAGCCAATAAACAAATATTTATTAAGCATCTACCATGCCTCAGGCAGTATGTTAAGTACTTATCCATTCTATTATAATATTTGAAATACAATTTTATGTAAAATATGGTAATTGGTCCTAGGCTAATGGAAATATTCAGGGCAAATTTGAATAAAGCTGTCACTTCACAGGATTCATTATTCACATTAATGTAACCTAGCTACTTTATATTTATTCTGAATGTATTTTGCATATGGTTGTTTGCATACATGTTAATTTCCACCTTTAGAACATAAGCTCCTTAAAGGTAGGAATGGTTTTAGTTTTGCATAGCAAATAGTCCAGTTGGCTAGAATATGTGACTGGGAATAATATGCAATTGGTTTAGAAACAGCCAGATTCTGAGAACTTTAAATGCTAGAAAAACAAGATTATAGTTTTTTTCTTATAGTTAGTAAGAGAGAATGAACAGGAGATATGGTCATAGTGACCTGCTCTTTGGGAATATCAGTGTGGCAATCATGTGGAAGATAAATTGGAGAGAAGACTGACTAGAGGCAGGGCATGAATTTAGAAGGCTATTGTTGTCTAGATGGGAGGTGGTCAGTGCTGGTACTAGGAGAATGACTATAAGAATAAAAAGAAAGGGAAAGAATTGAAATATATTGCAGAGATAGAATTAATAGGACTTAGAACCTAATTGGACCTGAGGGGGGAGAAAGAAGTGTTCAGGGAAAGTGAAGAGTGAGACTGATTAGGGACAGCAAAGTGATGCAAAAAATAAAGAAATAGGAGTCAAGAAGAGCTGAGTTCAATTCCAGTCTCAAGCTCTTACTAGCTATATGATCCTGGGCAAGTCAGGGAGCCTCTAATTTCCTCATCCATATAACGATAATAATAATAATAGCACCTATCTCCCAATGCTGTTGTGAAGATCAGATTGTATATTTACATATCTATATTAATATGTATATTTACATATGCATATATATGTGTGTATATATTTATATGTATATATAAAATAGCACAGTGCCAGGTACATTGTACATGTTATATAAATGTTATTATTATTGTTATTAATTTATGAACCTGACTGATGAGATGAATAATAGTATCATGATAGAAATGGGAAATTAGGAAAAGGTTAGTTCTCATTTCAGGTCTTTGATGATTCCCTCAGCTATAATATATTCTCCCTCTTAAAATGATTTCATTTGCTTTGTACATATCTTGTATTTAATTTTGTGTTTTGTTTTTTCCCTCTGAGGGAAAGATGTTTCATTATTGTCCTTGAATACCAGTCACTTACCATAGCTCCTTGCACATGACAAGTACTAAGTGAATGTTTAATCAAGTTGAAGTTATTCCATGGATACAAGAATATTAAAAACATTGCTTTGGGATATTGAGTTCCTTTATGGGCTGGTTTCCCCTTTTTGTGAAATAGAGTAGATATTTGCCATTTTTTTGTTAACAAAAAGAGGTCTCTGACAATTTCAGAATCAAACTTCTGAAATATGATTGCAAGTCATTTCTAATTATAGAAATAAACATTCACAGAATTTAAGGACAATTCAGTACCCCTACTTAGTAAACCTAAAAAAATTAGAGCACCATTTCTCCACCAACACTTCTCTTTCTCTCCCTCCCTCTCTCCGTCCCTCCCTTCCTCCTCCCCCCTCTCTCCCTCCCTTCCTCCTTCCTCTCTCCCTCTCTCTCTCTCTGTCTCTCTCTGCCTGTCTCACTCTCTATCTCTCTCTGTCTCTGTTTGTCCCTGTGTCTCTGTCTCTGTCTCTCTCTGTCTGTCTGTCTGTCTGTATCTGTTTCTGTGTGTGTCTCTCTGTCTGTCTCTGTCTCTGTGTATATCTCTCTCTATCTCTGTTTCTGTCTCTGTCTTTCTCTGTTTCTCTCTCTGTATCTCTGTCTCTGTCACTGTGTGTCTTTCTTTGTCTCTCTGTCTCTGTCTCTGTATGTGTCTCTCTGTCTGTCTGTCTCTCTGTCTTTCTCCCTGTCTGTCTGTGTGTCTCTCTTGTCTTTCTCTCTCCCTGTCTCTGTCTCTGTGTCTGTCTCCTCCCTCCTCCCTCTCTCCTCTCTCTTTTCCCTCTCTTTCCCTCCCCCCTCTCTCCTCCTCCCCCCTCTTCTCTCTCTTTCTCTTTTCCCCCTTTTTGTCCCCCCTCTCTCTGTCTCTGTCTCTCTGTTTTTTCTCTGTCTCTCTCTGCCTCTGTCTCACTCTCTATCTCTCTGTTTCTGTGTCTGTCTCTGAGTCTCTGTCTCTGTCTCTCTGTCTGTCTCTGTCTATGTGTGTCTCTGTGTGTCTTTTTCTCTCTATCTCTGTCTTTCTCTGTTTTTCTCTATATATATCTCTCTGTCTCTGTGTCTCTGTGTCTCTGTCTCTGTTTCTGTCTCTCTGTCTTTCTCTCTTCCTGTCTCTCTGTCTCTGTCTCTCTCTCTCTCTCTGTCTCTCTCTCTCTCTGTCTGTCTGTCTCCGTCTCTGTCTCTGTCTCTCTCTCTGTCTCCTCTCCACTCCATTTCTCCCTCTCCCTCTCTTTCTCCCAAGACTATATGGAACTTTTGGGAATGTTAGTGTAAAGCTAAACTAAGGTTATACATTATAATTAAACGATTAGCCAAACAGAAACAAAACAAAACAAAAACCCATTCCCCAGCCCACCTTTCTGAAGATCATTTTCAAGTGTCTCCATTCTTCAGCGTTCATGGATACAAGACTTAACATTTGACAGATATTACCACCTGCTGGGCAGCTCCTAACAGTGCACCTCACAAACTGATCAAGAGAAATTCTTTTTCTCTCTCTTGCTTCTCTTTCTCCTCCAATGAACCCTTTCTTATGTACTAATGGCATTTCTGAATATGTTATTATATATTATTTCTGAAACTGAGTCTGTTCTTTTGGATGCTCATGAGAGACAGAAGCTTTTCTATGTGTAAAAAAAATGAGGCTACAATAGACAGCTGCCTCCCTCTGTTGGATGACTTTCTTCAACACAAGGAGTGCTTGGGTTCCAGGGGGTGTATCCTCTCCTTGTGGGAATGAGAGTATTATGAAATGTTTAAATAACTTGACTAAATTAACTACAGCAGGAAATTCAGCCTAGTACAGGAAATGCAAAACTCAGAAAAGACACAGTCCTGCCCTCGTGTGTCTTACAATCCATTATAATTCTATAAGATAGACCAAACATATACACATATGCTGATTATCTTTTCTTTTGTCATGGGATTTCTGTCTGTAACTTAGAGGAAAACTTCTTAAATTATAGGTCTTGACTTCATATGTGGTCACATAAACAAATTTTGGGGATCTGAAATTACGATTATTTTGTCAGTAAAGGTTTGATTTGCATATCTATTTTTATTCCTGTGTACATAAAAATTTCTGGGGCAAAAAAGGGGTTGTGAATTGAAAAAGCTTAAGAAGCTCTGACTTAGAGCACCATGTAAGTCTCAGAAATTTGTGTGATTTGTACATGGCTAGACAACTAATAAATAACAAAGATAGGATTTGAACCAGGTTTTCCTAATTATAGGTCCAGAATTTAATACAATATGTCATGTTGCTTTCAAAGCAAGTTTAATGTAAAAATTGCTTAGTAGTGTATTAGAGATTGAGAAAAAAAAAGTGCTCTATGAGATCCAAGTGGGAGTTCAAAATAACATCTTTACAGAAATAATATAAGCACTTATTATGGCTGTAAAGAAGGTGTGATACAATAGATAGGATGGGAAATGGGGAGGAAAAATATTTTTCCTCCTGAAAGGTATCTAAATTTAAATTAATTGAAATCACCCCTGATGGGCATTCATGTCAAGTCTCCTGACTTAGCCTCCAAATTGAGTATTATTCTAAAGTACCATTTTGGTAGTCTTACTCCCTTATTTAATATAATAAAAATAATAATAATAATTCAATGCTTGTTCATAACTTAGTGAATAAAGTCTAAAGTCTTTGTCTTTGAATTTGAATTTGAAGCCATACCAACTTTATCCTGACCTACCTTTGTATTTTTCAATATTTCCTTTAGGCAAACTATATGTGCATCCTCATTGGAATATTTATTACAACATAAACATGTCATTTTTTTTTTTTTTACATTCTCATTTCCACAACTTTGTCCATATAACTCCCTTGGCCAGGAATTTCTTTCTTTAAACCCTAAAAATCCCATCCACCAAGATGTAGTTGAAATGATACTTCCTTCATCAAAACTTTTCCTGATCACCCTCAGTTATGTAGGTGAGTGTTGAATGGTGTGGTTTCCTTCCTTCCATGCATAGGGGAGAGTCAATATGAATGCCAGGAATAGGGAAATGAAGTGTCTTGCTTAAGCAATAGTTAAAAATTCAGTGTCATTGATTGAAAAGTATATTTTATATCTGTAAGGAATTAAAAAAATGTGAAGCTGTGATAGGAATATGTTTTGAAAGACTTTTTATGTCGAAAAGAGTATTTTAAATTTGTTTCTAGAGAGCTATGAAGCTACAGAAATTTATTAAGTTTGCAGACAACATGGTCAGACTTGAGTTTTAGGAAAATTAATTTGACAGTTGAGTGGAGGATAGACTCAATTAGAAAAGTGACTTGTGAAACACAGGCAGACTAAAAGGCTATTGGGATAGTCCAGGAGAAGGTTGTTGTGATCACAGTTTGAGTGATGACATACTCACAAGTATGATGGCAGTATTAGAGGTAAAATCTAAAGGTCTTGTTAATAGATTGATTGCAATGAATGACAGAGAATGAAAAGTTGAGGATAAGAGGGAGGATGTTGGTGTCCTAGACAATTAAAAGAAAGTTTAGAAGGGGAGACAGTTTTGGAGAAAGATAATGAATTTAATTTTGGACATATATATATTATATGTACATATATATATATATTATAAAATATCCATTTTTAGATGTCTAATCTGAAGTTTAGAAAGTTTAGAGGGAGAGACAGTTTTAGAGAAAGATAATGAATTTAATTTCTGACATATTATATTTATTATATATATTATAATATCTATTATAAAATATTCATTTTTAGATATCTAATCTGAAGTTGGAGGTGTAAAACCAGAGGTAGCAGAGAGATTAGAACTAGATTAATAGATTTAGCAATCATCAACATAGGGATGATGATTGAATCCATGGTAGTTGATGAGATCATCAAGTGAAATAATATATGGAGAGGAAAGATGAAGATGTGACACCCACAATCAGTGGGTAAGAGCTGAATAAAAATCTAGCAAAATAGCCTGAGGAGCAATCCATTAAGTAGGACGTTAACCAGAAGGTACTGGTACTCCCAAAACTTAGAGAGGAAAGTATTGAGGAAAAGAGGGTGCTTGACAGTGTCATAGATCCCACAGAGTATAAAGAGAATGAGAATTGAGAAAACCCCATTTAGATCTTGCAGTTAAGAGATCACTGGTAACTTTGGAGCAGTTTTAGTTAAATGATCAGGTTGGAAGCCAAAATATAAAAGGTTTCTTATAAAATGAGAAAAGAAGTAGAGTTACCTATTGTAGATGGACTTCTCAAAGAGTTTAGCTCCTAAAATCAGGAATTTATAGGATGATAGTAGGCATTGATGGATCAAGTAAGGATTATTTCAGGAGGGAGGAGATCTGAAGCATATTTGTTAATAGCAGGGAAGCAATTGATAGACAGGAAAATAAATAAATAAATGTGAGAGTATAAATGAGAAAGGAGTTAATGTCTTGGAGAATTTGGAATTCAAATGGGGTCACTAGGGCAGCTAAAGGGATTAACTTTTGCAAAGAAAAGGGCCACTTCTTCAAGTGAGATGGAGATGAAGAAGGAAATACATGGAAAAGAATTACCTTAGAGCTATGAAGCTCTTTGTGTTGATATCTAATTTCAACTAATAGATTCAGTGCTTCATGTATTGCAGAATATAAGAATTGGAAGGGGCCTTGAGTACAATTTTTCCTTAATTATCCTTTCAGAAATAACTGGCTATTATGCTTGTGCTTGAAAATACCCAGAGAAAAGGGAAATACCTTCCCCCTACATTACAAGTTGTCCTTCTACTTTTGAACATTATAATGCTTAGGAAATTTTATGGAGCTAAATCTGACTATGAGTAACTTCTACCCATTATTCCTAATCATGTCTTCTGATGACAGATAAGTTTTTCTCCTAGCAATTAGAAGGGTCAAACAAACAGCCTAGAGTTTGCATGCAGTCTATAAAATTTCCAAGTGCAAGTCTTCCAAATGACAATCTTTCAAATTTTTGAAGAGAGCTATAGGGCATCTCTTCTTCAGGATGACTTGGTTCCTTAGTTCAGGATCCTTAGTTCCTTTAGTTGGTCCTTCAGTCATATCATTATCCTGGTTTTCCTCCTCTGCATGCATTTCAACTTATTAATACCTTCTCTCCATAATAATACCCCAAACTAAATATAGCATCCTAATGTTTTCTGACAAAGACAAAGCATGATGTAACTATCATCTATTTTTTGATTCAGATATGCCTCTTAATTCCACTTAAGATTTTTTTTGAGATTTTTTGGCTGTCTTGTCACACTGGTGCCCTATTTTGAGTTCAAAGTTCACTCACATTTTCTCTTCTTTCTCAACACCCCCCCCCCCATTGTCTGACTAATTTTATCTACCCAAACTATATTCTATACAAACACCCTACCTTCCTTGGGTTATAAAATTTGAATTTGAATTTCATTTTGTGGTACTTGACCCATTATATGAGCTGTTGGAATCTTTTTAGATTCTGCCTAACATATAATATCAAATATTTTTCCATGCTAGGTAATTTTCCAAATAAAAATCATGATCGCTATGTCATTATTGACGTCACTGATAAAGCTGTTAAATAGCACAGAGCCAAGGACAGATAACTGGGGCATTTCAATAAAGATTTCCTGCCAATTTGCTATCAAACTATTGCTGAACACTCTATGACACTTATTATCAAATAGGTTAAAATCTAGTAAATTATACTTTCCTTCTAACCCACATTTCTACTTTTCAATGACAAGAAGAGAATGAATGATTTTTTTCTAATTCTTGTCTGAAATCTAGGTCTGTTATGCTTGCAACATTCTCTTGACCTACCATTTGAGTGATCCAGTCAAAAAAAGGACATTAATCTGGAGTGACCTATTTTTGATGAAGTCATATTTGCTGTTTCTCTTTTTGAATCATATTTTTATTAACAACTTTGCCAGAAGTTGAAGTAGAGTTCATGAGTTTACAGTTGATAGACTCCCCCTTAATTTTGTGAAATTCATAGCATTTGCCCTTTACTGATCTTCTACCATATATTTCATTTTTTAAATTGACAACAGAGATGAGATTATAACTTATACATCCACTCCAACCCTAAACCCACAATAAATAAATATTTATTGAATGAATGAAAAGGTAAACAAGTTCCAATGAAAAATGAAAGATTTGTTTTTTATAAAGGCAACAAGATCTGTTAAAAGTCCTTAAAAACTGAAGTGTGGATTTCATCTACTTTTTGTTATTGAACCAATAAGAGAAACAGTTATGGCCTATCATTAGTTTTTGTTCCTTTCACCAAAAGAATTCTAAAGCTCTTCATTCAAACTTCTATATCAAATTTGACAGTTTAGAGAGAGAGATGGACTAAAGAAATTTTCATTATTTCCTTATATTTATATGTCTCTCATGAAAGAAAATGGCATAGATACAAATGATGTTGAGAAGGAACAATCAGCTGTACTTTACAATACTTTGAATAAGGTTAAGGGAATGAAAAGGAAGAGATAAGGGTGATATTTTGTATCTTTGCAAGGTGGCAAATCTGTATAACTGGAAGGATAGTGTTGCCCTTTGCAAAAATTGGAAAATGAAGAGGAAAGGTATGTTTAAATGGAAAGATAATGAATTCTGTTTCAAAGACGTTAAATTTTCAGGTATTAAAATGGAGAAGCCCAGTAGGTAGTAAGAGATATATCACTGGATTTCAGAAGAAAGATGAGTGTATTTATAGTCACATGGAGATGATAGTTAAATTCAGGAGAGCTAATGAGGGGCAGCTAGGTGGCACAGTGGATAGAGCAACAGCCCTGAAGTCAGGAGGACCTGGGTTCAAATCTGGTCTCAGACACTTAACATTCCCTAGCTGTGTGACCTTGGGCAAGTCACTTAACCCCAATTGCCTCAGCAAAAAAAAGCAAAAAAAAAAAAAAGAGAGAGCTAATGAGATCATCTTAAGAAAGAATGAATGTGTATAGAGTAAAGAGGAGAGGTCCCTGGGATATACTCACACATAGGGATTAAATCATCTTCAGAAATATGTCAAAAGAAAATTTACAAAAGAAGTTGTCAGATTTTTTGCATCTGAATTTTAAAGCCCTTCTACTGAAGACTTTTATTATGAGACACAGGACATCTTGCCATATCTGCATTTTGTTCCTCATTGGCATTTTTCCCTGAGCTGTGGACACTTCTGAAGAATGGTCTATAAAACTAACAGGGGACCAAATGTGCTCAGAGTAACTAGTGCATAATGGACTTTAATTCTACTTGTGAAACTAAAAAGGATATTAATCTCAACTCTCATTTTCTATTGAGGGAAGAATGATGGTAGACTAGCAGTTGTTGCTCAGAAACTACCCTATATTGCAATCTTGGTGATACCCAAATAGCAGAAACTTATATTTGATTCTTTTTTTCCCATTGTGATTAATTTGCTATCTTTTTAAACACATGGACTTCTTTTAAGTAAAATTTTAAATACACATACCAATAAAATAACTACAAAAAAATGAATGATCATTCTGCAAAGGAAACATAAAAGGACCAGTTACTCAAACAAATAGAAAGATTACCACATCCCAGTAAGCTCACAGAAATTATAGGAGGAGAAAAGTATCTAGACACAGGCAGTTAACAGTATCAAGTATTTCAGAGAGGTCAATAAAGATGAGAAAAAAATCTTTAGATTTAGCAATAAAGGCATCACGTGTGGCCTTGGAGAGGGCAGTTTCAGCTGACTGGCAGACATTGCCAAATTGCAAGCGATTGAGAAGCAAGTGAGAGATCAAAAAAGTTTTAGGAGATATATTTTAAGAGAGACGACAAACTTTGATGTGTCCTCAGGAGAGCAATCAGGTTGGTATAGGGTTTATAAACTATGTATTATGAGAAACAGTTGAAGACAATGAATCTATTTATTCTGGCAAAGAACAAATTTATAAGGAAAAGTATAGCTGCCTTCAAATATCTGAAAGGCTGCCATGTGAAAGAGGGTTTAGATTTGTTCTACATAGCCCTGTTTGGCAAAAGTAGGAATAATGGGTGGAAATTAGGGGGAAAGAGATTTCAGTTTAGCATAAGGAAAAAGTTGTGGACAATTAACAGTGTTCAAAATTATTACGGGCTAACTTGTCAGGACATGGACTCTCCTTCCCTGAAGGTGTTTGAGCAGAACAAACTAATCAGTGAACACTATCTGGGATGATATAGAGAGATTTCCTGCACTGGATGGAAAGGTATATTAGAGAAACTTTAATGTCCTTTCCAACTTCAAGTTTCTACAATTCTTTGAAATGCCTTTTGACCTTTCAAAATTCACAGGAAAGACATACCTTTTAACCTTTCAAAATTCACAGGAAAGACATTGAGCTTTATTTTTAATATGAGTCTTATTGATGTCTTTCATTTTTTATATCATAATCATCATCATTTTTTATGGAAATGTACATTCCTATTCCTTTCCCTTCCCAGTTGAAAATCTAATTATAAATTTTAAAAAGTAATAAAGAATAACTTTTAAGCTAAAAATAATAAACAGCATGACCATGCCTAGCAATATATATATATACATACATATATATATATATATATGTAACAATTAGCTCTGGTAAAGACATTTTTTAAAAAGAACCTGACATAAACTTTAAAATTTCTGGAAGTGAGAAAGAAAAATGATGTGATTATGTTTTAATTACTATTAATATTTTTTTATCATACCACATCAAAATATTTTCTCATAATATCTACTTGTTGGGAAACAGAGCATATGTCAAGAAAGAACTTTACCTCTTCTTTCTCTGTGGTAAGCTCTGAAATAAAACAATATTACAAAATTTTACTGTTTTTATATTAAAGAGTCATGGGAATGGAGGGTCCTAATGTCCTAATGTAGCAGGTATTCATGATACCTCCTGGAAGTTGACTGAGAGAGAGAAAGAGATTAGTGGGACAAAAGAGAAGATATGAAAAATATGCCACTAGATATTTCCCAGCATCTCTACTCAATATTCTTGAAGAAACTTCCTACTTTTCTGTCTATTCAATCCCTTGGATACCTATAGCTTGAGGTAGATACCTACCCACTGAAGCCCAATCTGGGCTCATTGAAGAATGAACTAAAAGACATCTTGTAGAGCTACAGTAGTGAACATAGAGATCTAAATGTTGGGAATGGGGATGTTATAGCATTGAGTAGCAATGTGGGACCAGTTAAGCAGGATCAGTGCTACCATGAAACGTCATGCAATAGTGAAGTCTGCTAGAAAGATAATCCCAAATCACTGGTGTTTCCTTTTGTTCAATCTAATTAATCTGTGGGTTGCCATTCAAGTTTCTGCACTCAAGGAAATTGTATTCTAATAGAGGAAGACAACATGTTTTATAAATATGTATGCATACACATATATACATATGTATACACATATGTATCCACAAATATGTGCATGTATGGAAATGATGACCAGGGAGGAAAATAGAGCTAATAATAGTTCAACTTCACAAGGATTGTTAGGAGGATCAAATAATATATTGTATGTAAAGCATTTAGAAAAATTTAAGCCACCATGTAATTGTGAGCTATAATTATTATGTGTCTCATAAATATTTCTGAGGTCCCCTTGAATGAATGCCAATGGGAAAACAGGATTTTATTTACAATTTTTTTATAAGTACAAATGGTTCATAATGTGAGACACATATGTATAAAGTTCTCTTTCTCTATAGCTGTGTCTGTAAAATTAACCGTCCTTTGGATCTCTCAAAGCAACCGTTAATAGCTCGGTCCCAGGAAAAGCAATACTGTATTTCTAGACTGTTTTGTGGGACTGGTTGCTTAGCATTGCAAGTAAATCATACAAAACACTTGGCACTAGGATCAGACTTTCTCAGTTAAATGAATTAAGTAATCATATAATAATACAGAGCATATTAGAGAAGAATTTCCATATTATAGCATTGGATATTCCCACCTCACAGATCTGCTACCACCAGTATAAGGCTTCAGCCAAAGAGAGAGTAATTTGATATTATACAAAGTTCTTATTAAGCAAATACAATGAAATGGTGCCGAGTTTTATGTTGCATTAGCCAAGTTAAATGCTTTTTATTAGGACTCATTAGGATGAGGGATAACTCAGAGCTGTGGATTCATTAGCCAATGGCTGACCCTTTGAGGTACAATGATTAAACAGCTCAGGGTTTAAGAATGAGAACTGGGCCACACACAGCAGACTTTGCATATTTGGCTTCTTCTTACCCAACTGAGCTCTCTGAGAAAAGGTCAGGGAAGAGATGTTGGGCCTGACTACAGGTTGGAATGAAATGTGTGTGTCATTCTGAAGCTGTTAATTTGACAAAATGCAGAAGCCCCCAAAAGAGAGAAAAATTATGAACTGAAATGTGTGTTTGAATGGATGTATTCTCTTTCCAAGATGCTGCAATACATGTATTACTGATCATCCTGTTTGGAAAAGGCAAACACAAATTCATTCTGGGCTGTGGCAATCTTGTAGTTTATTGTCTTTTTAGAGCATGTATTCATGTACAAGCATTTACGTACATAACTTCTTTCTGGAAGTTTGTATGTGAGTAATTATTAACCATGACCTATTTGTACTGAAAAAAGATTCTTCCAGAGATAAGAGACCTGGATAGATCTGCCAAATATTTAGAATAAGTATGAAATTTCTGATCTTTAGAAAACCAAATCGCAACTACTTCAGGGAAGGATCTGTGTGTGTGTGTGTGTTTGTGTGTGTATATATGTATATACATATATGAATACATATATGTTTGTGTGTATTTATGCATGTATTTAAATCTGTATATACACATACTTAAATGTGTATATACACATATGTGTGCATATGTATATGTGTATGTACACATTTCTACACAAACAATAAACACCTGCAATATTCAGGAAACAAATCCATTTCACCAAAGAATGGGAGGAATTCAGCTGTGCTTAGGAAGGACAGAATGTGATTGGTAACATTCAAAAAAATCACGAATATATCAGTGTATCAAAGTCTTCTGAAAATGGATTTTCTTATGTTCTACAACTCAAGGAAGAGGACTGTATTCTATAGTCTTTAAAGCCTTTCCCCCTTTCTTCCCCTATCAAGAAGTAAACCTTCCTAGTAAAGAAACTTCTTTTTTGTTAAAATTGGATAATCTTTGAGCCTCTTATTTCATTCTTAATCTCAAGCTTGTACCATTGGACTGGCCTGAGTCAGATTTGATTAACAGTCTTGGGTAATATAAATTCAACCAAGGAGTAGTGTCATGATGGAATGGTACTTGGGCTTCTTCTAGTTCCAACATTTTATAATTCTAAGAGAACATCTAGTCTAGCTATACCATTTTACAAATAAGGACACTGAAGTTCATAGATACTTGTTCAAGTATAATTTAGTGGCAAAACTGGACCTTGAACCCAAGTTATCTTTCTACTGTACTTTGTGGCCTCTTTAATAAAATTTAACTTAATAGAATTATAAGTTTAGGAAACATCAATCAATTAACACATACATACCTACACACAGAAGAAAGAAGAAAGAATTAACATTTAGAGATTCTATGTCATTACAGAATTTAAAATCACAGAGTAAGAGTCAAAGGGATCTTAGGGACTAACTAACTAGTGCAACCCTATCTCATATAAAGATAAAGGAACTAAAAAAAAAGTAGCTTGCATAGGGAAGCTAAGTGACCTGACCAATTCATATATATATATATATATATGTATGTGAACAGAATGTCAGCCCTTTGATTCCATATTCAGTGTTTTGCTGCTTCCTAGAAAAGGCTTTTAGAAACCATCTAGTCCAACTTTGTTATATTATAAAGGAAGAAATTGGGGTCAATAGAAAGGTGACTTATTCTGTCATTTAAAAAACCTACCAAAGCAAGGATTTGAACCCAAACTCTTTCATTCTAAACCTACTGCTCTAACTATACTACACCACATGGCCTTGTCTCTGCTTTTACTTTCTCTGCACGAAATGCCTAATTTTCCTTAGCTATTTATGTTCCTCAAGTTTATTCAATTGGCATGAGTTCACCAACATTTAGTACTTTGATAGGGTCAGCTAAATACCCTTGGCAGGATTTAGCAAAACAAGAAGAAGGTTAATTCAGCTTGAGTTGCTATGTTGTTATACCTCACTACCAACTCTAGACCATAGCTTCAAAACAACCGGGGTTTTTAGATCTGTGAATGAACCCTCTCAAGAACTCCCCAACTCCCACTTTCTTCACTATGTATGTCAGGGCTCTAGAAGTTCTTTCAACACTTTCTCTACAACAGTTTTTGAGAGGGGCACATATTGTGCTTTTCTCCCTAACACTCTTTCATGGATTATTATTAAAAGAGCTCTCTGGCTCCCCATGATGGACAACTAAGACCACTGTTTTCTCCCCATCTTTTCTCTAGTGCCCTCCTTTTCCAAATGAAACAGGACTTTCTTACCCAGAATTAGAAGTATTCTTATATCCTAATAAGAAAGAGAGAATCTCATGCTGTATAGAATGGTCAAACTCAAACACTGAAATTTTATTTCCAAGAAATACATTCAGTGACAAACTAACATTCGACAAACAGAAACAGAGACAGGCAGAAAAAAAAAAACAGAGACAAAGATAGAGTCAGAAACACTCAAGAGAGAGACAGATACAGAAATAGAGAGAGACAGAGAGGGAGAGAAAGGAAGGGGGGGGGGGAGATAGAGAGACAGAGAGACAGACAGAAACAGAGACAGAGGCAGATAAACAAAGAGAAACAGAGACAGAAAAAGAGAAACACAGAGAAGGAGACAGAAACACAGAGAGACACACAAAGAGATAGACACTGAGAAAAACTGAAATTTTTTAAATGAAATATTGAAGTTGTCAGTTCACTTTAATCTACACAGAGACAAAAAGAAATATCAACATCAAAACCTCAGGATGTTCATTTATTACAAATTGCAGAAAACAACTAGACTCCTATAAGCACATGAAATATGCTAAAGAAAAATCACAAAAAAATCCTATTCTCAGAGACTTGAAGAGAAGAAGACTATTGTTCTGTCCCTTAAAAGGTTGTCCTGGATTATTATTATTTTGCATGTATCTTATCATGACCTCAGAAGTCTGATAATGAAATATTATCTTGACTGAAAGGTGGTGGATTAGAGGCACAGAATGATATACATATTGTTTAGGCATTACCAATGAAATGGTTAATTTTGCTTGACTCTAGTTATCTGTGACAAGATAGAACTGGCTTCCATCTGGGGACAGGGAGGGATTTGTGAATAGAGACAGAGATGCCCCCCCAAAAAAAAATTCATCACACATTTTTTTTAAATGCAAAGAAAGAAACTAAAGGAAGTTCAGAAAGAGGTCAAAGAAGTATGGAAGTTTTTGTCATTATACATGTAAAAACCAAACTATATGTAAAAGAAGTTCACAGTTTTATATACAATTCTCTTTTCTGTTTATAGTTTTATATCGAAAGAATGTTCATGTTTGTTAACTTTATAAAAAAAAAACAAGGCAGAGGACCATGTAACTAGATTATAGGAAGGAAAAGGGAAACAGAATAACATGCAAGGAAATTTAGCTTTGGCCCTTCCAGCACTATGACTGTACTGTTTCCAAGGACTCCATGCAAGTAGGTTAATTGGATGCCATAGTTTAATCAGACACCAAAAGAACAGCCTGGGACACCTGGCTCCTTCTGCTACTGCTGCCTTGGGTTATTTTGTAATAACTAAAGGACAACTTATGCAATTGGATGAATGGTTTTGTCTTTTAAAAATAATATTATGAAACTTACCATGAAAAAAGTTTAACATCAGATATTCTTCTAAGGCAGACCTGGGACAAATATTTACTTCAGGGATTGAGAAAACAAGAGATATTAGGACTATGTGCCCCTCAAACTTTTACTTCCCTTGCTCTCCTCTGAATCCATTTGCTTCACTGAAATGAAGGTGGAGAAGGTGTAGATAGACTGCAGTTGTTTTGAAAAAAAGCATCAATGGACTACAAGTTCAAAATGAGCCAATTGTCTGATATGACAGCCAAAATTTCCCCAAATAGGGATCCCCTAATGGGATCTGGAGTTCATAAAATGGGACAGAGCTTCCAGGAAGAGAGGAGTGATAGGTTCATTATGCTCTGCCCTTGTCAGACCTAATATAGACTATCCTATTCTGTTCTGGACATCATAATTTAAGGACCTAGATAGTATGAAAAGTATCCAGAGCAGGGATACCAAGACAATGAAGAGCTTTGAGTGCATGATATATGAGGACTGGTTGAAGGCAAGGGTGTATTTAGCTTAAAGGAAAACTTGGGGTGGCACAATCATTGTTTTCAACTATTTTAAAAGCTCTAATAAAGAAAGGTAATTAGATGTATTTTGTTCAGTCATGGAGGGCAAAAGCTGGGGCAATGGGTTGAAGTTTCAGAGGCAAATTTAAGTTTAATGTCAAGGAAAATTTCCAAATAATTTGAATAGGGCAATTAGCAAAATAGAATGGATTGCTTTGGAAGTAAACTCCCTCCCCTTGGAACACTTCAAACAGAATTTAGATAAATACTTATTGGGCATGTTATAATGGGGATTTCTCTTTTGCCTTGGTTAGGCTGGATAGCTATTGAGGTATCTTTCAACTCTCAAATTCTGTAATTCTATGATTTTTGGCCCTAGGCTTGCTGTATTTGTTGGGCTTCTAGAGAGAGTTACATAATTGCAAAAGACCTGTGTGAAGATTAATATTGTTAACCTGAAGAAACTTTGAGGAAATAAACTTCCAATGAAACACATCTTGCCTCTATGCAAGATAATGGCAGGTACTTGCCTATTTTGCTATATTTCTAAAATATTCCCATCAAAAATTGGTCACTATGTTCTTCTATTACATCTCCATTAGTCTCCTAACTTTGGACCTTCTTCTCCTAATTGTACTTAACTTTCATTTATTGTTTAACTCTGTTGTTTTAACTCAAATCTCTTCTTTGTCTTCTTAAAGTGGTAAAATTGTGCATTGCTTAGCCATCTTCTACTTTTAATAGGGATATGTCTGAGAATCTTTTGTGAGTGATCATAACCTGGCTCTCTCTTTGTTTAAATAACAAAAAAAGCCTTGGCTAAACCTAAAACATAAAGAATTCCAAAATATTTATTGGACAAAGAGTGCTGTGGGAAGCTTATACCCAATTAAAATTGGAGAAATGTCAATGATATTTTAAATGAAGCAGATCCACATAACTTCACTCTTCTCCTCCAGCAATGGATTTTCTTAATACATCCCATTTTGAAAACTTTCCCTCCTTTTCTTCTATCCTTTAGGTTGGAGAATGCTGTATTTTAAGTGATCTTGTAATTTTGTCATGCTTTAGAAATAACCTAGGGTTCTCAAAGGTTATATAAAACTCTCACAAGTTCTCTGCTAGAAAAACTTGGGGGACAGATCCAGCAATGAACTGGTGGTGTAGGAGGACAAGTCTACCTACAATTAGAGAGGATTATGACCAGAAAGTTGGCCAGGAAGAGAAAAAAAATTTAATGTTATATATGCTCATGATGACCAATTATTAAGATACTGAGTAATTTCTATCAATGTCAGTGATAGAACCAGCTTCACAGATAAGATCAATGATCTTTGAAAGACTGAATTTTATAATACTAACATCTACTCTTTATCCTCTTTTTCTAAACCAAGTTTAGCCCCTCAGTTTTCTTTCTAATTGTTCAGAGAGACACAGTATCCAAGAAGTAAAAGAAATTGTTTTTGTGTTCTAGTCCCATTCATAAAAGGAAGCAAATGTATAGACAATCTGAAGCATCACACATTTCTTAGTTTATATATTTGGATTGTGTCTCTATATTTACAAAGAGATTCACTTTATGCATAATAATGAAGTTACATAGTACAAGTAATCTAATAAAAAGTCCAAGAAATTTTTCTAAATGAAGCAAGCAATTAAAGAGAATTCAGTAGGTGCTATGTATAAATTTGAAAACATGACTCATTTCACTAAGAATAATGAATGACCCATGTTTGAACAAGAATTCATTATTCAAGGTCAACAATAGAACCTTAAAAATGCTGTTATTTACTACTTAACTTTTCGGTAAGAGACAGATTCATGGATTTGGAATTGGAGGAAAATTCAGGATGATCTCATGTAATTCCTTTATTGAGAAAAGTGGAGCCCAAATCAGATAAGTGATCTACCAAAAATTATATTTATAGTTACATGTGGACCTAGGTTCAGGTCCTCTGACTTCAGAAGTCTTTCCACTTCATCACTTTGCTTACTCCTTTCTGTGTTTTAGCTTTTCTTTTCTGCATTACTGAAGCCATATGCTCTTTTTCTAGTAGGGTTCTTGTAAAAATAATAATATATAAGTAAAAATAATAATATATAAAATCTAATAACTTGGGAATTAATTTCCCAATCTCTAAATCTCCTTTTATTTACTGTTATTTCTTCAACTCACCTCTCTCTATACCCCATGCACATGCTACCTTAAGATGAACATGATGTCAGAGTGTAATATTTATTCTTACATAAGGAAACCAGGAGCACCATTTTTGAATGCTGTGTTTGCAGTGCCCAATCTCATCTCCTTGTTTCTTATTTTTAAAGGCCAAGTCCAGAGCAGGTAGCTACATGTTCTAAAATTCTCTATGAATCCAACATCCTGGTAGCATCCTGTGGGCTAATGGGTCAATAAACAGGATAAAAGGAGTTCCTAGATCATATTGCATTTGAGGAAAAATGCTGAATTTGTAATCAGATGACCAGAGTTTAAATCTCAACTCTGTATTTTTTTTTAAACCTATATGACTTGGTAGGAAGCAGCATGTATAGTGAAATGAGCGCTGACCCTGGAATCAGAAAACCTGGATCCAAATCCTACTTTGATGTTTACTACTTTTGTGATCTTGAGCAAATCACTCCATGGACCTCAGTTTCCTTCTCTGTAAAATATGCAACACCTATTTATTTCTAAAGGGAAGGTAGTACCACAGTTAATGCTCTCAGTCTGGGGTCAGGAAGACTCATTTTCCTGAATTCACCTAATCTCAGAAATTTACTAGTTGTGTAATCCTGTTCAGTCACTTCACCCTGTCTGCCTCAGTTTCCTCATCTGTAAAATGAGCTGGAGAAGGAAATGGCAAACAACTCTAGTACCTCTGCCAAACAAATCCCAGTTGGGATCAAAAAGAATCAGACATGACTGGAAAATAACTGACTAGAATTTATGTCTAAATCACTAATTTATTTTGACCTTATCTTGATATATGGTTTGACTTTTTTGGTCCACACCTGGTTTCTTCAAAACTACTTACTTTTCATTTTCTCACCAATTTTTGTCAAATGGTGAAAAAGAAAGCTAGGATCTTTGGTTTCAAATGATACATTACCATGGAGGTTTACTTCTGTGTATTTTATACCTAATTATTCCACTGATCTAACATTCTATTTCTTAGCCAATACCAGATTGTTTTCACATTTACCACTTTATAATTTAATTTGAAATTTGGTACTGGTAGGCTATCTTCCTTCACTTTTTGTTGATTTCCTTGATATTCTTGACTATGTTCCAGATAAATTTTGTTATTATTTATCTATCTGTATAAAATATTTCTTTGGTAATTTGATTGGTATGGCACTGAATAAGTAAATTAACTTAGGTTAAATTGCCATTCTTGTTATACAGGCTCAGCCTACACATGAGCACTCAAGTTTTTTTCTAATTATCAAGATCTGTCTTTCATTGTGTGAAAAGTGTCTTGTAATTTTGTTCATATAGTCCCTGGGTTTGTCTTGGCAGGTAAGTTCCCCAAAATTCAATGTTATGTATGGTTATTTTAAATGACTTTTTTTTTTCTTTCTCTTCCTCCTGAATTTTATTGGTATAGAAATACAGATATTTTTATCAATTTATTTTACATTCTACAACTTTGCTAAAGTTGTTCATTGTATCAACTAGAATTTTAATTGATTCTCTTATGTTCTCTAAGTATACCATCATATCTTCAAAAAGTAATTGTTTTGTTTCCTTGCTGCTTACTTTTATTCCTTCAATTTGTTTCCTCTCTTAATGCTATAGTAGCATTTTTAGCACAATATTGAATAGTGATAATGGACATTCTCGTTTCACCCCTGATCTTCTTGGGAAGGCTTCAAGTTTGTCCTCATAAAGATAATTCTTGATTTTGGTTTTAGATAGATACTACTTACCTTGAGATAGCCTTCTTAAATTAATTGCTTTGTAACATTTTTGAAATTTTTAATATTTAATTAATTACTTTCTCATTTTTAAAAGGAATGTGTGTTATATTTTTCAAAGAGACTTTATAATTATTCACCTTTCATCCTCAATGTCTATCCTTACATATGTAGTATGACTGAATGCCTTATACCTAGTGACATAAAAATCTACCTTGTCTAAAGACCTATATTTTTTCATCAATCATTCAAGTATGATTGTGCATTTAGAAAATTCAACATATGCATGCCATAACCTCTGTTCTCAAGCAGCCCATGATCTCATAGCTATCTTACTATTTGTTACTTCATCTAGTTAGAAGCCCTCTCTCCTTTCAAATCTTGGTCAGAAATATTTATGATCTTTATTTAATGTTCATTTCTTTAAAACATCCTAAATTGTATTATTTTAAGTCTTCAAAGTACTCTGAGATAAATTGCATTGAAGATACTTGACTGAGGCCCATATTTATTATTCATTCCCAATCTTTCTTTCTTCTTTGATTTTTTTCCCCCAGGATTTCTGGCAGTTGTACTGAAATGTCACATTTTAGGTTTTCTCAGATAGCTCTATACACTTCTGTATCTTTACTTTGGTCATCAAAGTGACAAACCAGCTGCTATTTTTGAGGTGTCAAATAAATTCTCTTACCTAACTCTCCCAGGTCTGCTGTTCGGGTGACTTCTTGGCAGGTCAATTATTTCAGGTCTTTGGATTTCTATTTTGACCTGATACTATTGCCTAGAAGATTTTTATAAAGTGAATTACTTATGGGCTTGAGAATTATTCCATATTAATAGGAAAATCTTACAATACCCCTGTCAACCATAAAGGTGCAAAAATTGCTCCTTAATTAAAATTACATGAACCGTGTCAACTTTCGCTGGACCCAGTCTTTTAAAACTGAGCCGGGACTTAGAGTTCCGAATAGAATAACTGTTTTTGAAGCAAATACAGAGCTCTCTTTCTATGACACTGTTCTTGGAAGCCAAGAATTTTATGTGTTCAGGGGAGGTTTATGTTATACTGGGGAGTTTACAATGGACTTCATTGACATGCAGACTGCAGTGGTAGGACCTGGTTTTTCCTCATGAGCATAGGGCCTTATAGGGAGGAAACAATGTATAGTAATTAAAACTTTTGGTCTCCTGACTACAGATTAAACCTGAGTTTTTTTTTCTAGAGTTGAAATGTTTTGCTTCCAAGATTTCTTTCCAAAACACAATGATTTTTTTTTTCTGATAGAAAAGCCAGTTATCAGGAAAACATAACCATTTGTGAACTGTGTGGCTGCTCCTTTGGAATAACATGTTGTCATATTGTAATCGGTGTGTCTGGTGGGGTCTCTCTCTGCATATATATGTGTGTATGTGTGTGTATATATGTGTGTATGTTTATATATACACACATGCAATATGCACACATACATATGTGTGTATGTTTGTGTATATACATACACATATATATTTTATACATTCATTATGTGTATATATATATTTCTGTTTATCTGTCTCTGTATATATATATATGTGTATAAATATTTTTATATACACATACTATATATAATTAAATAAAATGTATTTTTGTTTGTCTCTTTATATATGTATATATATTATATACAATGCATATATTATATATATTTTTACATACATGTATGTGTATATATGTTTGTCTACATATGTATATACACACAGCACATGTATGTATGCATATTTTACACACACGTGTGTATAAAGATTTCTGTTTATCTGTCTCTCTCTCCCCTTGAAGCCTGCAATGAGATAGTGAGACAGTAGTGGAGAATGTGGAATGGGGAAGGGGAAGGATGGAGAAAGAGAGCCCTAAATCTTCTCTATATTCTCTGTTTCCTGTGGCTCAGGTTAGCATATATTAATGGTGCAATTCAGGAGGCAATTACATAGCGTTCATGGTGTGTGAACATGGAAGGTCAAGGCCAGTTTGTACGAAAACTCTCAAAGGAAATGACGATCTCAGGCATAAATGAACAGTCTGAGTCTTGCAGGGTTTCAGTGGGTAATGGTACAAATGAAGAAGCTTCCTTTTTTTCATTTTTTTCTTCCCTGGGATCCTTCAAAGCTCTGAGGTAAAAATTAGCTAGAAAATTTATCCTGAAATACTGTAGCATAGAGTTCTGTAACATCTATATCCAGAGAATTCCTCTTCCTTCTCCTGTTCTAAATTTACTGATTCGGTATTACATAGAAAAACATACCATTCATCTCAGCTGGCATCTGTATTAGCTTCCTTCCCTTCTTGGAATTTCAATCAAATAAATCACTAAATTAAGACTTGCCAGTGTTCTGATTTCCATTTTCTACAGAATGCTTGACATCTCTATTTCCTGGGTCAATGTATTTGGTTGGTTTCAGTGATCTAGGTCTAGTAGGGATATAACTATCTTTATGAAAGGCACATCATACATTACAAAGCTGATACCTTCCTAATGGCTTCTATCTTCCTAACTCCTTTATTACTGAATTCTGAATTTTGTAGTATCTGCATTAGTATCAATTCTTCCTTCCTCAAAAGTTCCTGCCTTATTGCATTTTTAGTCAAATTTGGTACAAACTGACATCAAAGGACATTGAGCTTTGTGGAACTCTAGGAGATTAATTGGTCCATCCACTTTCTTCTCATTGGGTCAATAGTCTTCATTCTCTTTATTTCTTTCTTTTTATTCTCATTAGTCATTCTCATATTCTCATTAGTGAACCTAGAGGAGAATTTACATTTAAGAATATTGCCCTTTATTTTAGAACTAGTACATTTTTGCACTGAAACAAACATGCTAGTAACTTTATTAAATTTTAGATTTTGGTCCAATGTCAGAAATGTAACGATGTTTCTATAATGTTATTGATATGAATACTTTCCCCAAGGATGCAAATCTCAAAATACCTACATCTTTTCACCCATGTCATCTTCCATAAGGTTTTAGCCATGAACATAGAAGTCTTCCTAAGAGTTTCTTAATATCATAAGGTCACTGAAGTAGAGTGGGAACTTAAAGTCTGTTATTCCTTGATCCCGATACATGACCAGTACATCTAAGACCTTTTTTTCTTTCTTTGATTTCATTGAGGAATAATTTGTAGTATCATTAATTGAAAGAACCTGTATTGTTTAGTAACTTTTTAGGTAGAATCCAAATTGCTTTTCTAGAACACAAGCCAATTCACAGCTTTAACAACAGTGCTTCAATGTGACTTTTCTCATATTCCCCTCCCCAAATATCATCACATTTTTTTGGTCATTTTGCTGATCTGGTGGGTATGAGGTAGAACTTCAGAAGTTTTTTTTTTTTTTTAAATGAAATTTCAACAGACATTTATTTTCTAGTAGATTTATTTTGTATCATGCAATTTTGTTGAAATCATTAGTTAATTAAATTATTGCTTTGTTGGCTCTCTAGGTTTCTCTAAATATACAATCATATATTTGCATCTTCTAGGCTTATTCCATCAAGTTTTTTTCTTGTCTTATTGATATAGCAATTTGTTAACATTTCTAGTCAAATAGAAGAGGTAACAATGAAGAGTTCTTGCTTTACCTTCAATCTTTCTAAAAAGTATTCCAAATTAGCCCTGTTACATATAATGCTTGTTCTTAAATTTAGATGCATTATTTTTACTATATGTTAAAGGGAAATGTTAAATAAATGTTAAGGAAAAATCTACTTATTCCTCTTTTTAATATTTTTAACAGAAATAGATGTTATATTTTTCTTAAAAACTTTTTTGGATCTATTGATATAATCATTATGACTTTTGTCAATCTTAGCATTAGTAAGATTAATTTTCATTTTCATTTCCTAATATTAAGCCAGCCTTACATTTTTGGTAGGAATTCATCTTGGTCATAGTATATAATATTTGTGATAACATACTGTTGTCTGTCAATATTTTATTTAAAAATTTTGCTTCAATGCTCATTAGGAATTTTGATCAATAGTTGTCTTCCTCTCCCCCTCTGGTTTAGGTTTTAAGAACTTATCTACATCCTACCGACCCTTTTATTTGCTACTTTGCAAATAATTTGTGTAATATTGGAATGCATTGTTCTTTAAGTGTTTAATAGAATTCACTAGTGGGACTTCCCATACACACACACTTTGTGAGGCCATTTTTGCCATATTCAATTTCTTTTCTAAGAATGGTTTGTTAAAAACCTCTATTTCTTCTGCTGCTAATATGACTATTTTGTATTTTTCCATATATTCTCTATTTTTAAGTTGTTATGATTATTGGCATATTGTGGGACAGAAGTGGTTTCTAGGATTATCCTTTAATTTTTCTTCAATTTTTTAATGTTCCTTTTTCATTTTTGCTACTGATAAGCAATAATAATAATAAGTCTTTTCTCTTTCTGTTTAACCAAATTAGCTAATGACTTAGGTATTTCATTTTTTAAAAATGGTTTCTATTTGTATTTATTAATATTTTTGCTTTCAATTGTGTTAATCTCTTCCTTGATTTTTCAGAATTCATATTATGGCATTTAATTAGGACTTTTAAAAATGTGTTGTTTTTTCTAATTTTTTTTTTATAAAACAAGATGCTCCATGGACTGATTTTCTCTTTT